>WYDI02013314.1:0-28356 GCA_009867235.2 Psittacus erithacus
CTCCCCTCCCCTTCCTTTACCTTCCCTTCCCTTCCCTTTCCCTTTCCCTTCCCTTTCTTCCCCCTCTTCTGACCTAGTATGGTTTAGTAATTCTGGAAGAACCTCTGGATTAATTTCTCTTTTGACAATATTGTGCTTGGAATCACCGGCTCCCATTTTAGCTTTCACTGGCAGAAAAATCTCACATATCAAGCCTTTATGAGCACAGCTGTATTGACTGGATTTTTCAGTTTGAATTATCTGTATGTTTTTAATTTTATTTCACACAAATAGATGGCTTACTTTCTCTACTTTCACACAGCTTCCTAAACTTACATTAACTGAATAGTTTCTTACTTATGACCTAAATCGCAGGGAGTTTTTTAGACTGGATACCTACAATTGCAGAAACTATTCTGGCTTTTCCAAGATAAATGGTTCCCAAGTAATTTCTTTCAAAAGCTATTTTCTTTATTGTTAGTTTTGCTGCTTCTGCCCATTTTCTTTTTGGCTTATTTGTGTAATTGTCTATATTGTACATAATTAATTAATGTAGCTTTGCTAACAGATTGTTCATAATTTGTCAGATTTCCCAGTCTGCAAATCTACAAGTCTCTATGTCAGAAGTTCCTAACTTTTTCCATTTTAGTGCTGTAAAAAGTATTTCTTAAACTAGTAACAATTTCCAAACTGGCAGGAATAAATGAAATGTGAACCCTGTCTAAGCTTTTGGAGTCTGGAGTTATATTCCAGCCTTGGCCTGTTATGTGTTGCCCGTCATATGCTCTTAGAAACAGAATCCAGATCAGTTTACTTCCTGTTACATAATCTAAGTAGTTGTCACTCAAACTTAAGTATTAGTTCCACCTGTGGGAGTCACGTGCTGCTCGAGTATAAACAAAAAATATTTTCCCAGTATGCGTGAGATGATGCATTCAGGCCAGGATGTAGGTGACTGGCGGGACATATACAGAAATATAATATATTAGATTGAATAGTTTATATATATATATATGTCATATTGAAATAGAGAGGACAGTCAGGGGTTGGATTCTAATCTGAGAGCACAGAGCAGTTTTAGTAGAGTTTATAGAAATGAATGTCATCAGAACTTGAATTGGAATCTGTTGCATCCTCATAATGTCAAATATTTAGCTGATAGATGGATGTGAATATCATCTTCAGCAATAAATGAATTAAATATTGCCACTTCCAAATTATATGATTGTGTAAAAAGATATGAATTTTGATTTTTAAAGCCTTAACTAATACCACAGTCTAAGAATAGACTAGTTTTTCCCATGATTGGTATTTTTTTTCAGTAGCTTAGTATTGAGAGAATGATATTAAAATGAATATATGTTATTATTGATAATGGAAAATCTGCTGCTTTGGAAAAATTATGCTATTTATTTTTCGAGCAATGTGCAGCAGCTGTGCAGACAACTCCATTAACACTGACTTGAAGCCTTAGTTCTTCCACTGATAAAATATTACATATAAGTTAAAATATAACTCTCCATCTTCCAAACATCAGAACTCTTAAAAGTATCAAATATGCGGCTTCAGATTTACAGTATTTTCATTATTCTGGGTATTGTTCTTTTTTATAACAATTACTCAATGTGAACATTATAAAATTTTAAAGAAGGTGAGGGTACTGGAGTACTGAAAAGGCTAATGTTACCAAAAATGGTTCAGAATTGGTCTATACAGAGTTATAATAATAAGTTTATAGAGCGGGTTGTAAAGCTGGTAACTACCATAGTTAAATATGAGGGAGCAGTGGTAGAATTTAAAGGATGGTACATAGTGGTTAATAACAAATCAGTAAGTGGATCACTATCCTTGCAGTGCGGGAAGCCAACATATAGAGTTATAAAAGATGGGTTTAACTGAACTTAATAAAACTTGTTCTTTAATGGTATAATAAGATTTTGGTTTGGTTTTATTTGAAATGTTGACTAGTTTGATGGTTTATTTTTTTCCAGGCATTCAGAATTTTTATCAGCATCAATCAATTTATTGTAAAAACTGATTAATTCTTCCATCTGGGTCACTGGCATTTTCAACTCTGCCATCAACACTTCATTTCAGTAGACTTTAACTTGGGTGGAGTGCCAGCCTCTATAGGCTAGCTATTCTACTGACTGCTTTTTTGAACCAATTAAAACAGAATTGCAAACACTTTGGTTGGAGTTCATGTCACTTAACTTTAGTCATCTAGGCATTTATTCAACCAGAGTAAGCCAGTCGTTTAGGTTTCCCTTAAATTCAACGGAAAAGGTAGTAACAGCAGACATGATGAATGGAAGTCCAACCCATGACTGTAATTGTGAATACAGATGATGGCTTCCCAAGAGAATGTGGCAGCACAACATATAAGATTAAAAAAGACCCAACTCAAACAAAAACCAATAACCAAACAAAAACCAACAAGCCCCCCTTGAATATTAAATTCTGCATTAATATTAGCTTTTACAAATTTTGTTAGTCATGTCACTACTGACTCAGCAGTGCTCAAAATCTGATTTCAATGATGTGACAATTCCAGTGTAGTTTCAGTATATATTTTTTTTTCCAGATTTGGGTTCCAGTTCTGTAAAAATCTGGCTTTAGTGACTGACTTAGTAATCACTTTTGTTCTCAGCCTCTGTTTAAACCATGATGAAATAGAGCCTTAGTGCAAATGGAATTTTAATTACACTTCTCAGCATAATTTATGCATCTTTGCTTTCATAGGGCAGTGTCTTCCAGGGATCACTTCTATCTCAGTAATCCTATTTTGAGCCCTCATACAGGAAGAAAGAATTATATGACGTGCCTTTATTACACTTAGTAAAAGTGAATTAGACTTTTCATCGTTCCCACAGACATCAGGAACTCTCATCTGCAATCAGCCTTGTTTAATTTAGCAAACAGTTTCTTCTCTTACATCCAACTATCTGCTCAGCTGATGCTGTTAATAAGAATCAGACCATTAGCAGTGCCAGACTCTAAGAAGAAAGAAAGCTATGGGGATTGTTCATTTATTTTTATCTTATGACATGCAACTTTCCCTCCCTTCTGCTTCCCTCCATGGAGCCTGCCTCTGCCAACCTCCTAGGCATTTGGAAGAATGATATTAATATGCCTGCTTTGGATGTGTGAGGGGCTATTACTTTCCCACACTGTCTTCAAGCACATACTTGTCTTGTTACTGTTTCAGTGGGATGACAAGTATACTACAATATTGATTCTTAACTGTAAATTATGGATGGGTTGAATAACTCCATGTTCGTTTCATAGATATGAATATTTACAACTAGTTCCTTCTTCAAGGGAAACGGAAGTTTGTTTTTTCTCAGTAAGATATAGCTTTATACTTAAAGTATCTCTAGTAATATATTTTAATATTGTTGGATATTGTGCTATTGAAAGCTGAAGTGAAATAGGCTTTAAAATTAAGGGGGGCTGGTGATTTTTGTTGATTTGATGTTTTTGGGTTTTTTCCTAAAGATTAGCCTAGGATTTTAGCAAAACCGGTAAATCCTAACAGAATCCTAAATGCAGTTTAATATAATATACTATATATAGTTATTTTATTGCCACATAGAGGTCTAGAAAGCATTCACAGCTATTGCTTTTTGATTCAAGCCTGTTGGATAAATTTTACAAAAAAACACAGCTTTTAAAATGCCAAGTAGCCTGGGCAAATTTTAGCTGTCTTGGTCTCACACAGGGTGTATTTGTTCTGCAGGCTAGGCTTTATTGGAAAAAAGGCAGTAAAGTGAGATTCTGGGTGTATCTTTCATCTACCTAGATTTCATTCATTGCATATACCTCAGTCTCTGAATGCAAACATTCAGAAAAAAAAGAGAATATTTTCTTCTTTCAGGACGATTAACCAGTTCTTTTAAGGCTGGATAACTGAGCTCATTAGGAGCTACTTTGCCTCCAGAACTGAGTAGTTAGAACTGAAAGCAGGGAATAAGATTGATCCTTTCAGTAAGAGCCTTTTCGCATCTTTCTCCGCAAAAAAGAAAAAATCCCAAGTCAGAGCAGAACCTTCTCACAAAACTGACAATATTTGTTTTTTCCTCCAATACTGAATATTGCTCACAAGATAACAAAAATAGCTTGTAGAAGTTGGTGAGACAATACTATTTGATGAGATGATACCCACTATCCTGCCATCCTGCTTGGAAATAGTTAAACAGCTTTTAATAAAAATGAGAAAATTAATATTTTTGCAGCTTTTAGGCACAGATCTTTCATAACAGTGTAATTCTTATATAGCTCATTATTTTACTAACGCTACCACAAAGTCGTTTAATTCAAATACAGCAATATAGTTAACATTCATTAGGGGTAAGATAGAGCAGCAGACTATTCAAACCTGTAAAGCAAACACTGTGCTCCACCTGTGCTCCTAACTCAAGTATTAAGCAGTACTATTTATCTGCATTTGCTATTTAACGAGCTTCTAAAATGCTCATGTACTGAAAAATCTCAGTCATAACTCACAGCTTACTTGGACGTTAGTCCACATCCCAGCTCTGCCACTGATCTGGGACAAGTCATAGGTTATGTAGCCTGTTATATTTGTTTCCCATGTCTGAAAGTGTATCATATTTCTCAGTCATCCTGCGGGGATGTTATAAGACTGAATTTGCTCGTTTGCAAAGCTTTTTGCAGTCCTTGGCTTACTGAGTAGAACTGGAATGCCCGAACACATGCCAAATATTCCTACTATCCTACAGCAACTGGGGACAGATTTTTCCCATGCCAGCTCCTCCACCCTGGGACAACTGGCTGCTGAGTCAGGTGTTGATGTGGCATACTGAGGACAAGGCAGCCAAAATGCGATCAGGAAAGCAGTTACTCTAGTGCTGCAGAAAAACAAAACTAAACCTCCCAGTAAAATCAGAGGCTCTGTAAGCAAGAGAAGAACATAACCCCTTCTCAAAAGAGTCTTTGACAAGCTGTTGTATTGATAGCTGATTCTGTCAGCTTGGCAACTACAGAATTTTAATGAAGCATTGATACAAGAACAGTCTGAACAGGTTGATTATGACTGACTGAAGTCTACAGTGCATGAGACAAGATACATTATTTGTCTGTAGCATTTGCTCTTAGTTTGACCTTGTTGCTCACTTGCTGCTTTTATTTTTTTTATTTTTCCTCCTTTTTTTCTGCCTTTTCCTTTGTGCCTCCTTTTCTCTCTTTCTCTCTTTCATTCACTAGTTCTTATTTGCCTAATTAAGTTCAAATGTGCTGAGTTCTATATAATAAAAGGTGTTGAATATAAAATGATTTTAAAGTGTGCCTGTTGCTTTCCTATTAATTGTTGCTAGACACATACAGCTGTTACTGCAGTAAGCTATGTTTTTATCCACTGGTTACATAAATGGGATTTACCCAGGGAACTAGAAGCAGCTTAGAAGAAAATCCTTATGCACAGTTTGACTTAGGGTAAGGAAAGGCTGAGCAACCTTTCCATATCTGACAGAGAGAAGGGAGATTGATGGCTTCACTCAGGATGCACTTAAGTGACTATTCCTCAGCTGCTTCCCTGGGCTGAGGGCAGGCAGCATTCCTCACCCACTGCTTGCCTATAAAAGCATAGGTATGAGCAGTGTTTGCTTTCTAGCATGAAGCACATGATGGAATTCATATGCCTGACCAAAAACGCTGCTGGTGACCTTTATTTACTGAAGTGCTGCCTTTTGTTTTTCCTTGTTTCTTTGTCTGGTACGGTGTCCTTCACATGAACATCATCACACATGCCTGTTTTCACGCTTTCTGCCTATTTATTTTTATTCTTTGCAGCCCATAATAATATGTGAGAACTCTGGAAAGGCGTTTCGCTCGTCATTGCTTCATTCCTCCCTCTTCTGCTTCTTCCCTTGTAAACACTGATATCCACCAATCTAAAATGCTGTTTTGTTTTGATTGTTAATGGATTTTGCACTTGTCCGTGCAAATCTAGGTCTAGATTAGAGCTAGGTATATGAATGTGCTAGATTGCTTTAGAAGTTCAGTTTCAGAGATACCGAGTGCAGATTTTACCAGAAAAAATTGCTTTAGCTCCTGAGATATCATGGGATATTGGTGATAGTGGATTTCATGTTTCTGATAAAATGAATATTTTTTATATTCCTTTGGTGCAAACGTATTTACTTTTTTTTTTTTTCCTTTTCTCACCTTTTATTAACTGAAGCTAAAATTGGCTATCATGATTATAAATGAGCATTAAGGAAGCTATTATTAGCTTTACTCTGTGGGATAAACAGGAGGTGTGAGATACGATGATCCAGGCTTTTTGTGACAGCAAAAAGTCTAGTGCAAGTTAGCAGCAGATAGGGCCATGTAGTGGGCTCTGCAGCAGTTTGCCTCTAGGCTGAGGCATAGGAGCAGCCAGAGCCCTTTTACTCATCTCCTTAATGCCCTCCTAGTTTACTGTGAAACTTTTGAAGGGAGCAAAACACTGTCTAAGCCTGTTTTGCTGCCCTAAAGGGGTGGATATAATGGGATCTTTCCAAAGCATCGATGCCTTAGTGACATTTATGAGCTTTCAGCAGTCTCCCAACTGACGTGGTGGCAGTGATTTTTCAAAGTGTTTTTGTATTTTTTTTAGGAAAAGGTGTGCTTCCTCAATAAATTGATAATCCCTTTCCATTTTTATGGAAAGCAATGCCTTGATGTTTTGTGACATTATTAAAGTTTATAATACAGATAGAAGTGTTGTCATATAAATATGAAATATGAAAACAAATATGCTCAAACCTTTGAAGTGTAATAAAACAATAGTTAACCTTTTATTTTTTTATTTATTTTTTTTTTAGGAAATAACCTAAAGTTTTCTCTGATGAACAGAACAACAGCTTTCTGGGACAGATAGCAAACTGTTGTTTACTGTCACTCAGTTCACAGAAACAGTTCTGCTTTTCATGCTCATTTGGGGTTTTGTGCTTTTGAAGGCCATCAGTCATCACTATGTGTGTTGTAAGTTATGGGCTGTCTGAGATACTCTTCCTTTTAATGAGTCCTGATTCAGCAAAACAAACTGGTATTTAACTTCTTTGCCAAAATTAAGTCTCAGCAACCAGAATTGTCTACACTTGTCCAACTTCTAGTGGTATGCCCATGCAGAAACAAAGTATATGCCAGAGGTTCTTTCTGGACATGCATATAAAAAAAATTATATGCTTTGTGTACTGAACAGTAGGTACCTACTATTGCCAGCAGAAAATCTATATTATGTGATGCAGAAATCAAACTACCTGGGCTGAGGTAACATTGCATAGGAGTGAAATGTGTTAGTGGTTGGTTTAGCTTCCCCACGGAGGTCTGCCAGTATCAGAGTAATGTCTAGAGTCAGCTTCAGTAAACTGAAGAGTCAGTAGTACAGTGGATTTCTATCACAGGGCTAGCCTAGTGATAGATAATTTTAAAAGCGACACTTTGCCAGTTTTGTGGAATATATTGCACACAGTACGACATGGTGTTTACCCTGAAAGTACTCAAGGCACTATCCCAAGAGGTTAATATAAGCTGACACAGTTCATTTTTTTTAGTTTTTGTTAAGGTAATCATATCACTCCCACTGGTAATGCAGTTTGCTGTGAGAAATTGGAATATGCCGTAAGTGGCACGGAAGAAATCACATAGAGACTAGCTGGTAATCATAAGCATAACAGCAACCCACACACTGTTATCATCCACAGCTTTTGATACTGGTGTGGCAGGAGACCAATCAGGAGTAATAAGTTGCTGAAGTGCCTAAGAAAGAAACAAGGAGGAATGAGAAATTTTAGTTCATGCTGTCTGTGTAGGCTGGATTACACAGAAGAAAACTGTACTCCAGCTCTGTATTTAATAGTAAAGGGATTTGATACTAGAAAAATCTCAGAATTACAAAATTGATACTTGCTACTACATGTTTTCTAAAAACATTTTACAGAATGTAGAAAGCTTAAGTTTTTAGATGCCAGGATGATAATAACAGTATGAAATTTATTTCTGGCTTTAGGAGTTTTATGTGGATTACCTGTGATTTCTTGAGCTGCCTGAATGTGTTGATTGCACCTCTCATAACTTCTGTAAGATATTACTCTGGTGGCATGTATTATGGCAAATTCTGAATTAGAGAATAGCTGTGGAAGTTTGTGAGGTTATTAGTGAAAGACTTCCTGATGTCTTCTGACATGTTAAAATAGAGAAAAAGTAGTATCACCAAGCTTCACCTTGTTCCTGCAAGTAATATCAACATAACTAAATGAAGATGAACATTTTTAAACTAGGAGTACAATATGGGATTGTGAGATTTTGTATTTATTTTACGGATACGCTGGGAATTTTAAATCTCTGCTTAGAACCCACCTTTTAGGTGTTTTTATTTGATAAGCAGGAAACGTCAACAAGGTCAAAAAGTGGATTATGACAGCACATGACAAAAAAAAAAAAGCAATGAATTTACTCCTTGCTGTTATTGCTGATGATTTTTCTGAGGTATCGGTAAATCTTACTAACACAATGGCATTTACTGATAATTTACTGTATTTTTGCCTGCTGTTTTCTATAAGTCAGTTGTGGTTTTTTTCCTGTTTCATTCCTGTGCTAAATCCATGCTGTAGAAAGTAGAACTACATAAATTAACCCACACAAACACGTCGCTTTCCTATAAGTGACTAATAGCAAATACAACTTCAGTGACTGAGATCAGTAATTTGCAACAGTTGTCAGATACTGAATGGGATATTGCAAATAACCTTCCAAAACATTTTTTACAGAACAGATTTAGCTTTTAAAAACAGGTACTTGCGTTCTGTGGCCCCATGAAAGCTGGACATTTTTCTCTGCTCTGAGGATTCTTTCTAATCCCTGCAGATGATGATTGAATATTGTAGTTTTCTAAAACAAAAACAAAACAAACCAAAAAAAAGCAAGCTGTTTAAAACTTTGTGTCATCTTTTCTCTTTCAGCCTAATTGGAGAAGAGACAGAGATCAAATATGCCACCCGCAACAGCAGCACCAGAGTACCCACCTCCAGATGGAGGTTGGGGGTGGGTTGTGGTCTTTGGCGCCTTTATCTCCATTGGATTTTCGTATGCATTCCCTAAAGCCATCACAGTATTCTTCAAAGAAATACAAGAAATCTTCCACACATCGTATAGTGAGATAGCTTGGATATCATCGATAATGTTGGCTGTCATGTATGCAGGAGGTAAGATATTTGTTTAATTTGCAAATATCATAAGTGGTTTTATTTTTCTAAGGTCTTACAGTATTTAAGGTTAATTGCTACCTGATTTTATTTTTATTACCTAAAGAATTTACCAAAACACATGCTTCTTTTTGTATCATACTTTATCAGAGACTACTGGTAGCCACATCATCATTAAAGCATTGTTTACTTTCTTTTTTAAAGCATTCTATATTCTCTTTTTTTGTTTTCCTCTTAGGGCCTTTTGTTTGTTCCTCTACCTAATTCTGTTTAGCAATTTTACCCTAAATTCAGTTTCAGAGAGTCAACAGTTTCCAACAAACCAGTGTCCATGTAACTTCTCCTGGGGCTGCAGGTACATTTGGTCAGTTTCCACTGCCTCTGTGAGATCTCTCAGGAGGTCAGATGACGAAGCTTAAACACAGATACTTATAATAGCAATGAAGGTTCATTAGTCAGACACATGTATTCCTTTGGAGAGGAGAGTTTTGTGTCTCATCCTTAGTTGCCCTAAAATAAAATCCTACTTTCCATTTTGGCCAAGAGTGATGTTTCCTACATGCTATCCATATGACAGCTAATATATAGAAAATATTAGCTTTGGGACTGAAATGAACAGTGAATATAAATTCTCTGATATCTTTATTTCTTGCAAGAAAGCGAGTAAAAAGCATGACATGAAAAAGGCTTTTAAAGTGTAAAGTCATGTTTAAGTACTAAGTGTCAAACCTGCTTAAGTAGGTTTTGTGTCCATCAGATTCTAAGACTGAGATTTTGCTTGATTTCTTCATTCTTTCAGATTATTTTTTTTAAAGTATATTTTTAAGTATTAAGTATTTTTTTGTTAAGTATTTTAAGTATTATTAAGTATTGGAGCTAGCCGTTGCTTAGGCAAAACACTTCTTCAGGCAAGTTCAGAGGTTTGAATAAGAGGCTATGTTATAATGTTTTATAATTATTTTATAATAGACCTGACATTGCCCTTTCTTTGAATGTTGCAAGGTAATCACTTGGAACATATCAGACTGCAATGATGAGGCAATTAAATGCGTGCATTTATGTATATGTGCGTGTATCTATATGTACAAATGTATAAATGTATATATATATAGAAGCAGAAAATATTGTGCCAATAGCAGAATGACATTCAATATCTTTAGTCACTGAAGAGCACCACTCCAATATTTTTCAGAAGTGTTGTCTCTGTAATAGTAAAGTGCAGTATTACCAGGTCCAGTAAGCAATCTATTGAAGGAAGCATGAGTCTTGTTTTTATCTCTGATTTCAATCCACCTACGTTTTGACACCTTGAATGACCCTACATCCTTTAGCAGTCAGGGAAGAGCGATAAGTACCTACAGAGAGGAAATCAGGCTACCTGAGTGGCTCTCTCTAAGTAGCTTTTTTTCCCTTCTGACTGTAAAAATGAACCTGCAGTCAGCATTAAACTAATGCAATCAAGAGTGAAGTAAAAGAGCAAATATGTCCCATCACATTCAGGTCCCTTCTAATGTAGCCGCTTCTGAAGGCTGCAACAGCATTCACACTGTGGAGTATAGATGTGTAACTGTTGAGGCCCCTGAACAAGGGCTGGACCCATCTGGAACAAGAGAAAAACACAAGTGTTGAAATGCTGGAGTTTGTTTTTGCTTTCCCTGTGCTGTGACTTTTGACCTGGACCCTTTTTCACCACTTTTTAAAATGAAAGTTATATTTTCTAAAGGCAGATTTACTTTATAGCACAGGTACTTTCGATTTCACTCTTTGAATAGCATTTAATTTATGCCATTTCTGTCATCCATTTCTGCTACCAGTCTGACATAACAGTGCAGGTGCAAATTGTAAAATCATAGAAAGGTTAGGGTTGGAAAGGAACTTAAGATCATCTAGTTCCAATCAGCCTGCCATGGGCAGGGATACCTCACACTAAACCATGTCATCCAAGACTCTGTCCAGCCCATCCTTGAATGCTGCCAGGGGTGGAGCATTTGCAACTTCCTTGGGCAACCCATTCCAGCGCCTCACCACTCTCACAGTAAAGAACAATGTTTCCTTATATCCAATCTAAACTTCCCCTGTTTAAGTTTGACCCCGTTGGCCCTTGTCCTATCACTACAGTGCCTAATGAAGAGTCCCTCCCAGCATCCTTATAGGCCCCCTTCAGATACTGGAAGGCTGCTATGAAGTCTCCACGTAACCTTCTCTTCTCCAGGCTCAACAGCCCCAACTTTCTCAGCCCATCTTCATACGGGTGGTGCTCCAGTCCCCTGATCGTCCTCGTGGCCTCCTCTGGACTTGTTCCATCAGCTCCATGTCCTTTTTATGTTGAGGACACCAGAACTGCACACAATACTCCAAGTGAGGTCTCACAAGAGCAGAATAGAGGGGCAGGATCACCTCCTTCGACCTGCTGGTCACACTCCTTTTGATGCATCCCAGGATATGGTTGGCTTTCTGGGCTGTGAGCACACACTGTTAGCTCATGCTCATTTTCTCACTGACCAGCACCCCCAAGTCCTTCTTTGCAGGGCTGCTTTGAATCTCTTCTCCACCCAACCTGTAGCTGTGCCTGGGATTGTCCCAACCCAGGTGTAGGACCTTGCACTTGACATGGTCAAACTTCATAATGTTGGTGTTGGCCTATCTCACATGCGTGTCAAGGTCTCTCTGAATGGCATTCCTTCCCTCCAACGTAACAACTGAACCACACAGCTTGGTGCTGAGAGTGCACTCAATCCTACTGTCCATGTTGACAACAAAGGTGTTGAACAAGACTGGTCCCAACACCTATCCCTGGATGCTACAGTCCCTGGTGAAGAGTCCCTCTCCAGCATACTTGTAGGCACTCTTTATACTGGTAGACTGGATGTTTAGCTGTGGTTGTTTTCATCTGTTCAATGAAACAGATTTTCATGTAAAATACAGTGCATTCAGTACTTCTGCTTTTTCTCTAATACTTCTTTTTACTGTTCTGGGTACCAGCATACTAACTTCACATGTAAGTTGACATTAAAAATTACAAAATGATTTACAGTTCATTCTGCTAACACCTACCTCAGTCACTATGAAGGTTATCAGTACAGAAACACAGGCAAAGTTGTTTAGGTATTTTATTACAGACTTGTGGTTTTAAAATACTGAGAATGACAACCATGCCTGTTATAAACACTCTTTGAAGCCATAGCTTCTCTAGAACTACTTCCTAAAAAATAGGCCATTTAGACAATCACTGGCAAAATATGAAATAGCAATCAGAAAAAACATTTCTGAAGGAAGTCATTCCATTGTTTTTACTATCTCAAGGTGGTTTGATTCCTTAGCATTTGATGTGCTGAAATGTGAAATACACGTTTAGACCATGAGTACAAGGTGCATTGTTTACTATGAAGTGTGATATGTATGTCTGTGATAAACTTTGTTCATCTTACTGCTAATTAAGGTAACCTGAAAACATCTAAGATCTGTCATCCTCATTAGAGTTTAGCATTCAACCTATTAATCATCACAGTGGGGTCAGCGAATAAGTTTGTGTCTGTGCAGACACCCTTTGCTTTAGAGGCTGCAGCCTCTTGCAGTAATTAGCTGGCATCTGTGTTTCAGTAACAAGGTATTAACTTACCTTTCAATGCCTGGGAAAAAAAAACCCAAAACCCTAAACTAAAAAACTAATAAAAAGCATCCAGTAAGGATCTAGAAGAATGTTAATTATGTTTATCACTTACTTCATACTTAGGATAAATGGCATTAAATTATAGCAGACCATCTGGCAATCCATATGGTCTCCTGCAGTCCTGGTTAATTCCAGCAAACAGGTCAAGCACAGCATTCACCCTGTTAGGAAAGCACTAGGCAGAAGTGACAAATCTGATAAATCAAATCGATATGAAACTCTTTTCCCTTCTTTATCTGGCATAATATTCACTTTCATACTAGGGTTTGTTATTGTTTTTGTTTAATTTTTTTTTGGTTGGTTGTTTTCTTAAGCTCTCTCTTTCCTCCCCACACCCCCCTCTTATCTCCTGGATGTTTGTAAGAGTTTACAAAAAAGCCATCCCTAAAAGCAAGATCCTGTGATGTAATCAAGGTTACAGGTATTGCATGGACTCTGCTGTTCATCCCGTGCTTGAAAAAAGCACCCTCTGGAGAACAGCAATAGTTCAATCTCCATGGCAACTCCTTCTTCTGTCTCTCTTGAGCAGAGACTGTCGATTGTATTATATTAAGGGTGATGGTTTTGTGATGGACTCCTACACCCAAGGGACTGTGACTGAGACCACCAAAATTTTGTTGCTGGAGGACAGGCATTGGGATAAAATGGAATTATGTGCATTATCCTGACAGGGCAACCTGTGTATCTTTATGTTTACAAAAATATATTTATAAAACATGTATGCATGTGTATATTCTTATGTACACAAACTATGTATTCATGTGCTTATAGAATCATATTTATGCTCTAACACACAAACATTAAGGAACTCAAGGAAAAGATCCGATACATTTGACTTCAAGTTCTCCATTCATTCTCTTCTTCAAAACTTCAGCTTTCACTTTGCACAGCGTTAACAGCCAAAGGTGATCAGAGAGCTTCTTATCAGAGCTTGATCTGTTTCCAGTAAAAATGTTTTCATTGCTCTCAGTATAGGTTTGATAGGAGCCTTAGTGGCAGCTATGAAAGCCATGTGACAGGTCTGGTGATTTCAGACACAGCTGGCCTTGAGTTTTAGATTTCCTCAGGGAAAAAACTGTTTATTCACTGGCCTTGAAGTCTTTTTTTGACATTTTTTTCAAGGTCAGTTTCAGGTTTGGGTTTGGTTTTTGCTGTTTTGGGCATTTTTTGTTGTGGTTTTTTTGGGGGCTTTTTTTTTTTTTTATGTTGTTTGAGTTTGTTTTTGTTTTGGATGTGACATTGGTTATAGAGATTATCTTGAGAGATGATTCTATGATAAATCCTTCCAGCCATACCCATCTGTGAAATGTGGTATAGTCTTGGTGGTCTGAAGTTCACAAAAAAAGGGTTAGTTTAAATTCTAGATGATATTTCTAAGTAAATAATTTTAAAAGCACCTTCAAAAAGCATCTTTGGAAAGATGCTATGTAAGTGTGAGTAGTGGTCATTACCATTTTTCCAAACACTTAAAAAACTAAGCATTTAATAACTTCCTCTCTCTTCTTCTGTATTTCTTAAGTTATTCAAGTTTGAGGTTAAGTATTTCCAAAGAGGAGCAAACCCTTAAAGGATTTTTCATTTGACAAGACAAAAATAACCTATAGACAAGTTCTCATTTTGATTTTCCAAATATTAATTTGGAAAATAACATATCATATGGTATGTTCAAAATATTTGTGATTTTATCTCAGTGGGTGTTTTGGTGATATTGCTGTGAAGATGAAATGGCGTGCACCGTGGAGATGACAGTTGTGAAATTCATGTAACACAAACAACAGATGGTTATGGATTTTTACTTTTGGACAGGAGCTGGACTCCTACACTTTTTTTCCTCCCTGGTAACATTTTCTTACTTTGGTTTTACAAATACTGGCACAAGACATTCAGTGGCCATGGATAAAGAAATGGAGAAGCTTTCTTAGTCCTATAACCTATGTCCTTTGTTGTCAGGGACAAGTGTTTTTCTGCATCAAAATATGCAAAATGTTGGATTTTAATAACCTAATTTAGAGTGTCCTTGAAAGCAGAACTCATCAACTTTCTGAATGCCTCATGGGCATAAGGGAATACTTCACATTTAGCCTAAAATATACGTAAAACATCTATGTCAAGTTAATTTGAGTCTTAAAGTAAAAGAAGGCATAACGAGATGAAAGAACAGAACAGTTTGAATCTTACTAACAAGTGGAGATAAATGCAAAAAAGAGATATCAATAGCAACAAAAATATTATAAATTTACAGTATTTCAGTTTTTAAAAATAGAAGACGTGAATACTAAGGAACCCTGATAAAGCTTCCTAAGGGTAATACAGCCACTTCTTAATGTTTCATGAAGGCATTGAGTTTTAGTAAAACTATACCTGGTAGGGCAGTGTTCTGCAGTAGCAATGCCAGTTTCAAAGACAAGCCTTCCCTAAAGTTTGGAAAACACTCTTTAAAATCATCATGGGAAGAAAGACGATAAAAAGCTGAACTGTTGTAAATAGTTTTATACATAGATGGTTTTATACTTTTGTTTTCAAACAGCTTTCTTGTCCTATCTACAGGAGCAAGCTGGTATTTTACTTTGCAACTTTCTATGTTTGGCTGAACATGCAAGATCTAACTGTTACATATTCAGTGCCTTTTGGGGATCCTATTTTGTCAAGTTTTCATGAAATTTAGTTTTTACTGGGATCTACCTAGCCACACTCAGGAAACCAGTTTCAAAGTTAAGGACATGTCATTGCTAGGAGAAATAAGGGTTGGGTTTTTTTGTCTTTTATTGTATGCATACATTAATTTTAAATAATTGTCAGAAAGACATCATGCGATGAAGTCCCACTGTGCTACTACCAACCTCTTTCCAAAGGTGTATCCAAAACTTAGGTTATTAGTAATGAATTGATGTGTATCATAGAAATATTTGCGGTAATTTAAATTTAGTTAAGTCAAACCCTTTACTAAAGCAGTTCTTATTTGCATATAAGTAGGCAATGTGGATTACCTAATGAACATTAGTTAAGTACTCCTTCCTGTTTAAGGCTTTGTGTTTTTCTTGATCTTCATTTGGTTTTATACTGAGGGATTTCTGTAAGTAATCAATATTGATGGCTTTTTTATCTGAAAAAAAAGATTCTTTTTTCTCTTCCACTTCGTTTCAAGTAATGGGCCAAAGTCAAACAATAATAAATAACATGCATCATAAAATACATTTTCTAAGGGGCTTAAACTTCGGGTTTGTTTAAGAAAGATATCAAGCAACAAACGTAGGCCTTTGATATGTTCATTGAGCTTGTAAATCTTTGACGAAAGAATGATTATTTCCTGTGTACTAATAATGTTGGATTAGTTCCCATATAGTTTTTCATATCACTGGATCATACAATGGTTGTATTTGTGATGTGTGTCGGGTAATTCAAAGGTAATGAAACAATGGTCTTGCACAACTGGAAACCATGAGATATTTAAGCAGATACCAGAGAAGTACTGTGGGGAAGGAAAAGCTTTTGTATAGCATTGTAGTCACACCAGCACTTCAAATAAAATAATAAACCCAGCACTTTACAAAGAACTTATTATAGAATTTTACTGGTCCATTGTTTTGTAATGCCTAAGAACTATTCCCTTGTTTATTTTGAAGGATATATTCAAGGAAAACAGAGTTGCACTGATATGTTTAGAAAATATTCTAAGCCAGTATCAAATGGCAACAGCTGAGACTTTTACTGTGGTACATGAAGACATGTAAATCTATACTTTTTAACAGAGGTAAGTGGACCAGGGACTTAGTGACGGGTTTATGCTAATGCCAGGAGAGCAACAGAAATCAAAGAATGAGGTGGTTTTGAATTGTCTTTTATAATTACTTTAAACATTATTCTAATTGATTAACCAGCTTTGAAGATTTTTTTTTTGCAGAAGCCACATGTGAGACATAGAGAAACGCATGAAGAGTTTTTAATGAGTCAAAACCTTTTAATGTAACAGTGATATTCTATTAAGATTGCTTATGTCAAAGAGCACAAAAAGCTCTGTATCTTAGGCAGGTAACACATGTTGGTGCATAAAACCAAAAGGAAAGCTTACCTTTCTTTTCCACAAATATTGGAAGGGGGTTTTTAATTGTCAAGAAACAGTTAATCATTTTCAGTGCAGTGTTACCTGGCTTTTGTTCAGGCAAATACGTACTACGACTAGACAACCAAATGAAAGAACGTGATTAAAATAGGAGACTGTATTGTGAAATAGTACTTTGATTTCCTCATCCAGTTCCAACACTTCTAACAACACTTTCTCACTGATGATGGGAACACATGCCCTGTTTGGTTTTCTATGTGTACTGCTTTGAACCACCTATCATTAAATGCTTTGACTTTTATAAAGCCTTGAAAGAAGTAGTGCTACACTTACAGCTTTTTAACAATAGTGGCTAGAGATTATATGACCAGGATTCCTATTTAGTCTTTCTCAGCCTAGGCACCTACATTTGATCCAGTTGTCTAGACATCTGTTGTCAGTCAGTAAAACCAGAAATTTCTTATTCATCTCTTCGCCTTCCCAAGCTAAATGTTCAAAACACATCAAATAAATCTTGTTTTGAAGACTTCTGTGTCTTTTGAGTGGTGAAGGAATCTAGAGGAAGACTGGCACAAATCTGAGGTGATGCTACCCTACATGGTTGTTGCCCTATACTAGTACATTATATTTCACTCCTTAGAGACCTTAAATGTAAGAATGTTCCTGTTAGAGATATGTATCCATGGTCAGTGATTTTGAGCTTGTTCTGGTTAAAGTTTGATTTTTCTTCTTTAATTTACCTCTTATACATTGCATGTGTTGTAATTCCCCCATGTTTCAGTGGCGCTGATTCAGTTGTACTATTAAAAACACCTGGCAATTTTAAGATTACCTATTAACTTGTAAATCTTCTCTAATTTTACAATGAGTTTCCTGATACCCATAATTCCCTTTCTTCCATCACCAGCTAAGAAAAAACCACTACCAGGAGAATAGCTAGTTTGTCTAATAATTGACCAAGTTTACAATCTTTTGTAGTTGATTGTAAGCTGATAAAAATCTATGGATCTGTTATATTTTCTTCTATTATGGAAATGACTTGAAGGCCTCTTTGTAACACTTCCCCGTCACTATCAGATGGCAGTACCAATTTTGTCTGTACAAACCTTACTCATACTGCTCTCCTGTAGAGAAAACCTTTGTTTTCCAGGAACAGAAGTTGACTGATTTTTTTTTCACAAGAATGAGCTTCTCTGTCCTGCACATTCTGGTTCCAGATTAGCAGATGCATGCTGATTATAATCTTGTTATTTTACACATTGTAGAATATGACTTAATGTTATGACTTCCCAGTGACTCTGCAGTGGCTTCAGGATCGGACTGGCAAAGAGAGGTGACAGGTGTCCTTTTCGGCCTTCCCTAGAAAAGGAGTAATCTTGTGTCCTTGGAAGTCAAGTTTCATTCAAAAATGCTTCAAGAGCAATTCTGTTCTAAACTGTTTGAATTATTGGCATGTACCTAAATTGCAGAATTGACCTCTCCTAATTACGATGTTGCTAAGGTTTGAGTGTGTGTAATTAAGTAGCTGAATCTGTTTTTATTTGCCTAATCAGAATAGCTTTAAATTCCAGAGCAACAAGTAAATAAACAAAGTGCAAGAAGTTTTACTTCTGGATAGTCTACTTAAAGACTGTCAATGCAGGAACTGTTAAATCCATAGGAAGCCAAGACTCTATAGCTTACCATGGAACATATAATTACGGAGCATAATGTTTTAAAGCTGGTGAGAAGCAGCATAGCGTTACTTATGATGATATTAAGATTATTTAGTTAGTTAATTAGTTCATTTACCTGGACGCCTGCCCAGCAAAACACAGGAAAAGAAAAGAATTGAAGTAAAATAGGCCCATTACTGATAAAGAACTTAGGTCATATGCTATATATGGTGAATCTGCAGGTTTTCTTTGAATTTATAGCCAAATGTTCTAGAGTCACAGTTAGCTAATGACACTGGATTTAAAAAAAACCCAAACGATAGTAGAAAACCTTCCAACAGATTCATTGGTATACATAATGGTGAGTGACGCTTTTCATTGATGATGTTACGTTTTTATTAGAGACATGTGAAATAACTGCCTGGGTCTCCATTCCAAGTATGGACACCATGGTTAAAAAGTTAAAATAAATTTTTTACCAGCCTAAAGTCAACATATAAATATGTTTATATATTTATGCAAATATTCTATCCATAGGTGTTTGTAACAACAATATCTCTTGAGAGTGTACTTTCAATGACTTAAGTGCTCCCAGAGGCCCTCATTAAAATCGCATTTTTGTTTATATCAACCTGAAAAAGACATTCATAAATGAGTCATGTATTTTCCCCCAAATAAAATATAAATAAAATATAGAAGGTTAGCTTTGAGGATTTACAGTTTTTGAAAAAACTGGTGATATTCACTTAATTAAAGTAATTTGATTAAACATTTGACTCATTTGTCAGTAAGATTATCTCTGCTTCATAAATAAAAAATAAAAATCTAAGGACAAAATACAATTTGACCTGAAGTATGAGTCTCCTAACTTCAATTTTAATTTATTGGATTCTATTGAGTTCCAGCGCTGCAAAGTGCACTGAGGAGTGGAGAATGGGGCACTGTGACTGTAAGGATCGTTCTAGTTATTCATTGAAGCAACAAACTGTAACAAAACACTTTCAGCTAGTGACCTGAAATTGCATGATTCTCACGTGAGAAGAGAATTTAGTCAACATTAGAGATGGTTGTAGGTGCTGGTGGCCTGAAAATAATTTTTGATTTACACATTTTTGTTGTCATAGTAAGTTACGGAAAATCTCAAAAAAAGATTTGGCAAAAAAAAAAACCCACCTCAAAAAACCCTCTCTCCTATGGGCTGGACTTGGAGAAGGACTGCACCTCCCAGAATGTGATGGGGCAGTTCAACTCAAAGTGAGGTGCAGTATGTGTTATGTGACTGCATATACAATAATAAGCAACACAGCCCTGCAATTTGACTTGTGTTAAATTAATAAACTGTAGTGCTGCAGTTTTTTTAAGATGATTTGGTAATGAAATGCAATGTAATAGTAAATGACCTGAAACAAAATGTTTGCAATCATTTTGAATAGCTAAGAGGAAGAATTAGATCATGGGAATGTCAGATAGTTAAATTTCCTAATTTGTTTGTATGACAGATATTTGCAATATTTTAGAGTGACTTATTTGAAGAGTTTTAATTCAGCTGAAAATTCTGAGACTTTATATTTTTATTCCATCTTGGGAATAAAATGAATGTTGAAGCATAAAAGTGTTTCATGCAATGCTAGGTCTAATTTTATGTATCGTTCCTTA
Source organism: Psittacus erithacus (assembly GCA_009867235.2). Lineage (NCBI taxonomy): Eukaryota > Metazoa > Chordata > Aves > Psittaciformes > Psittacidae > Psittacus > Psittacus erithacus. The sequence continues at coordinate 20,230 of WYDI02013314.1, forward strand.
AAAATCAAATACCATTTCACAAAGACAGTAGACGTGGGAGTGATTCTCTTGTCTTTCACACAGTGCCATAGTTTATACCTGTGCAAAGAGTGTGCAAGGTTATATAAACCATTGCCATCGTGATTTAGCTTTCTGTATTTACTTACTCAAATGTAAATAGTTACCTGAGTTCAAAGCACTTGACCCTATTCTCAGCGAAACAGAGCTGAAGTGGCATATGGGATTAAGACAAGAACAAATTTGGTCATAGAATTTTTTATGGATCATTTCTCCTTATGTTATAAAAACTTTACCTGACAAGGTGTTCAGATATACATATTGCCTAGATCAGACAGCTTTCTAACCAACTCCTTTCAGTAAGATGTTAAAAGTTCCTAAAGAAACAGTTCCTGCTGTGGAAAGAAAATAATTTCTTTCATTACTAAGCCTAAGTAATATTCTCCTCACAGGCACACATGTTAAGTCCTTAGAGAAGTGAGTATATTTCATTGGATTATTTTAATATGTTCTGGCTGAAGAATATCAGTATAGCTCCTTAGATGAAAAGTGGCTTCAGGAATGCATTATGTTTAGGCAGCATCTGTAATACAAATCATTGGAAGCCTATATTTTAATGTATACTAATTTATTTTGAATTTATGATGCATCACAATCATTATCAGTAAACTGCTTGACATTACTTGATGGAGAATAAGGTTTCTAACAGTGGTGGGTTGTTTATTTCTTCACACTATGTAAGAAGATATGCCTGGATCTAAAGTCATACAAATACTATCTGCAAGTGCAAGAAAACAGCACGTCGCCAAGCCACTTCATGTTGCATTTTGCAGCAGAGCTCAGATATTGCCTATGCATGGACACAGACCTGGTTTAGATTTCTTCTATCTCTCCACCCCTGCATTTGCAGAATACCTTGTCTATGGAGATGTATCCTCTGCTGCTACAAGGGAAGGGACTGTGAAAAGAATATTATTGCATGTTGTTTCCCGTCTAGTCCAGGCAAAACACAAATCCCATAAAGACCTTTGCCCAATTCCCTCATAATATATTCCTTATAGTTCCTGGGACTGCTTAAGTCCCAGGCTGCCTCTACTAATTTTTCATTATTCTTTCACTCAGTAATTGGTTGTATTTTATGAAATATTGTTTTCATAAGGGAATGCATGCTTTCTTCTTCCTTAAAGGAAGTCATCAAGTTTTGGTCAATAACACTTCGCGGAAAGATGGAAGTTGTGCTTGTTAATGAGATCCACAAAATAAATGGCATGTGCCTATACATAAGAAATGCCTAAAAATTTTAAAGATCTGTCAGGTAAAACGCTCTTTCTATTGTAGATGGGTGTAAGGGACAACTTGATGACAAATTCAACTCTGATGACAAAAAGTATATGATGTGGGTATGGGAATATGCAAATATCTGCTCATCTGAACACTTTCAGAATTCTGGAGCTGTTCACTAAATTGGCTCCAAATTTACCAGTTCCTTTAGGGTTCAGTAAAGGCTACTGATTCAGGTGCAGCTGAAATAAAGAAATGCATTGAAAGATGGAAAACATCACATAAATCTCATTAATATTTTTGATCAAAAATACAAATATCTTTTGATAACTTTTGGCTTTTTAATTATTCTAGGTTTAGTTGTTTTGTTTTGGGTTTTTTTGGTGTTAGGGTTTTTTTATTCATGTTTCTAGGCATTTAACAGTTTATATTGCTTTCAGTCATTTTGACCTGGAAGAATATTCAGAATATTCAGTGTTAACCTTTACATAGCATTTTACAATTTAACAGATTTTCTCAATATGCATGCATGTTATTTTCTCACTTAACTAAAGCCAGGATAACAAACCACAAACAAACCTCCTCAAATATTCTCACTTTTACTTGACAGCTGAATGTGTTTCCTCCACCCTCTATCCCAGTTTCTCAGTCTCCCCTGTTGTAAAATACTAGGAAAAAGTAAAATTCTGTACCTGGTAAGATCCCGTTAATATACTGCCATTGTTTGCACTTACATTCTAAATACCTTAGATGCCAAAATCTAGTAAGACTGCTCAGTTCCCATTTTGTATGATATCTTTGAAACACAAATAAATTCCCTGCCCCCTTTCCTTTTCCCTTTCCCTTCCCCCTCACTCTTATTTCCTCTTCCTTATTCCCCCTTCCCTCACTCTTCCCACTCCCCCTGTACATTGTAAACTAAATATTATTCACATATCTTGTGCAGTTCTTCAGACATGATCTAATTTACAGGCTGTAAAGGAATTTGGGTAATTACCACTTTTAAGCTTCTCTTTGTTACCACTGCAAGTCCCCATATGCCTTTTATTATATATTATTTTTTTAAAAATAATGAAAATAATTATAAAATAATGTTTTAGAAAGATTTTTCTGTACAGTACATTTTAAGCTGAATGATACATATGTGTTAAATAGCAAATGCATTTGGAAATAATCTTACAATGTTATGACAATGACCTAAATGTGATGGCTTCTCAGGGCGCTTCCGAGTTATAAATGAATCTAGATTTATACTTCTCATTACAAATATTCTGACTATGTAGATGAGATTTAATGATCCATAATTCACAATAAATGGTCCATGGAAACAGCGTAGGTATTTCAGTTTGTAGTTTAATTTCAGTATTTTCAATTTGTAGTTTAATTATATAGTGCAAAATTTAGACCAGAAAATAATATGATAAAGGAGCAACTAGGAAGAAGCATCTATCTTGTGCTTTCTCTGAAATTGCATATTTTTGCCTGTAACAATAAATAAGGAATCATTTCCAAGTTGAGTTAGTTAAAATATTATTCTGGAAGAAAATAAATAAACTGTAGAGTGATGTGCAGGGTAAAAATGGGATATTGTATGAACATTAATGTGATGGGCAATTTGTAGAAGGCAAAGAAATCCAAATGACAATATTAATCTTAACTGAAGGTGGCTGAATTTTCACTGTTGAGTGCATTATCTGAAAAAAATGTAATGGTTTGAGTTACACAGAATAAGTCCTACATTCATAAGAACTACTGAATAGCCTTGTGCGGGGTCTTTTGAAAGTCTGCTGTGACTTTTTTCTCTCTGTGGTGTCTGTTAGGGTTTCAAATGGCAAAATATTATTCTGATTCCAGGAAAAGTAGGCAAGGATTTTTAAGAAGGTGTTTAAAAATTGTCAATCATAATAGGGAATAATAAATAGGAAATTGTATGTAATGAACATTTACAATTTTTTGTGTTCACATGTGTATACACAGATTTGTAGAAAAAAGAGACATTGCACAAAAGAGGAAGAAAGAAAAAAGGGAATTATTTGTAACTAGATAGTGATATGGTTTAGGAAAATGTCTGGGAAGAACTAAAATAAGTATTTGCAAGAGCTGCTTGTTTTGTTGGTTTTGGTTTTGTTTTAATTCCCAACAATTAGCTCTCAGATTAGCAACATACTTCTTATTTTTCAAGTTACTGTAATTGTAGTTGTGACAATGGTATATGTAACCTCTTACTTTCTTTTCAGTTTTACCATTTGCAACAATACAGTACTCCTTTTGTAACAGCATAATGTACAGAACTTGTTTGGCAATCTGATTTGCACAGTTAGTAAGCTGTAAAGGCAGATTTTATAGCTAATATATGTTATCTGCTTTGGCAAGGCACAAAGTGCAAAACACTAAGTCTCAACATGACCCAGCAGAATGGCTCACAGCCCAGAAAGCCAGCCATATGCTGGGCTAAATTAAAAGAAGTGTGACCTTCAGGTCAGGGGAAGTGATTCTCCCCATTTACTCCACTCTCATGAGCCCCCACATGGAGTAGTGCATCCAGGTCTGGGGCCCTCAACACAAGGGAGACACAGAACTGTCGGGGCGAGTCCAGAGAAGGGGCATGAAGACAATTAGAGGGCTGGAGCACCTCTTCTGTGAAGACAGGCTAAGAGAGCTGGGGTTTTTTAGCCTCCGGAAGGGGAGGCTCCGCTGAGACCTTCTAGTAGCCTTCCAGTACCTAAAGGGGCCTTACAAGAAAGCTGGAGAGGGACTTTTTACAAGGGCATGGCTTTTTTTACAGGACAAGGGGAAATGGCTTTCAACTGAAAGAAGACAGATTTAGATATTAGGAAGAAATTACTGTGAGGGTGGTGAGACAGTGGAACAGGTTGTCTCAAGAAGTGCCTGCCCCATCCCTGGAAAAGTTCAAGGCCAGGTTGGACTTTGGGCAACCTGGTCTAGTTGAGAGTGTCCCTGGCCATGGATGGGGAGTTGGAATTAGATGATCTTTAAGTTCCCTTCCAACCCAAACAATTCTGATTCTATGGTTCTATAGTTCTATGATTCTATGATAAGTACTTTCTATTATACCAGAGAAAAACAACTCATTTATATCACTAGAAGCCCAACAATCAGGTTGTTTGGGGGTTTGTGTGTGGGTGTGTGTCTATGTGTGTTTGTGTGAATATTTAGTCTCTATGTCTGGGCATAGCAGATTTTTAGTAAAGATTATTTTTGAGATAGAAAAACTAGTAGAAATACTGGACAGCTGTGTATGAACCTCTAGTTTCAGATTAGTGTTAGTTTTCCTTTGTTCCCTGAAAGCAGCTGTGTTAGGATTAATCTTTTCAGAAATGAGATTTTTCTTTCAGTACAAGTGCTCAAACACAGATATTACCAAATTGAACTAAATATTTCAGTTTCAACCATCCACTGATGAAGAAGGAGCAGCCACTGAGATGAATGCATAATATTTCAAGGATGAGCCCTCTGGAAGAAAACCACTAATATTTTCCTTGGAGCATTTCTATACTTAGAGTTATGCCTCATGAAATTCCTGGTGAAACCCTGAAAATTGTATCATTTTAGTGAAGTTTATTATTTATTATTATATGAATACCTTCAGATTAACCACTGCTTTAGATAATTTTATTTACTAATAGATATGTTGGTTGATGAGAAAATGAGCATGAGCTGGCAGTGTGCACTCACAGCCCAGAAAGACAACAGTATGCTGGGCTGCATCAAAAGGAGCGTGACCAGCAGGTCGAAGGAGGTGATCCTGCCCCTCTACTCTGCTCTCGTGAGACTTCAGCTGGAGTATTGTGTGCCGTTCTGGTGTCCTCAACATAAAAAGGACATGGAACTGATGGAACAAGTCCAGAGGAGGGCCGTGAGGATGATCAGGGGACTGGAGCACCTCCGTGTGAAGACGGGCTGAGAAAGTTGGGGCTGTTCAGCCTGGAGAAGAGAAGACTGCTTGGAGACCTCATAGCAGCCTTTCAGTATCTGAAGGGGGCCTATAAGGATGCTGAGGATGGACTGCTCATTAGTGACTGTAGTGACAGGACAAAGGGTAATGGGTTAAAACTTAAACAGGGGAAGTTTAGATTGGATATAAGGAGGAAGTTCTTTACTGTAAGGATGTTGAGGCATTGAAATGGGTTGCCCAGGGAAGTTGTGAATGCTCCATCCCTGGCGGTGTTCAAGGCCAGGTTGGACAGAGCCTTGGGTGACATGGTTTAGCACGAGGTGTCCCTGCTCATGGCAGGCGGATTGGAACTAGATGATCTTAAGGTCCTTTCCAACCCTAACTATTCTATGATTCTATGGTTATGCATTTGTATAATTATCTGTAATGTATTTTCAGAGTGGAAAAATTAATAAGTCTGTGTTCAGGTTTTCACTTGAAGAAGTAACCTTTAATGGCCCAGGTATGTTGTGTATAGCAACAGTAATACTATTTAAGCTAAATCCCCAACATAGTTTTGGGATCTGAAAAGCTGTTTTTAATTTAGAGTCATGCAAGCCTATGAGGTCTTGAGGAGATAATTGTGGCTAAACACTAATCTTTAGAAACTCATTGTCTTTTCTTCTGTTGGAAACATCATTTATTCTTCCAAGTACCTCATATTTGTCACTGAATTTTCTAATGTTCATGTTGATACACTACCTGACGGTTCCTGCTTAAATTACAAGTTGGTTGCATTGGTTTCTGAGAAGAAAACATTTTTCTGAGAAGAGTGTTAGTGATGCACATGTCATGTACTGATGCTGTTTCCAGCTGTCCCTTTCACAGAGGCATGCATGACACTTTAGGAAAAATATGTGCCTGGTATTGCAATGTCTATTACAACTTCCTTACAGGTGCTTTGATTCCAACTTATCATTAGCTGATTCCCTCCTTTCTTCTTTCTTATTTCTTTGTTTTTTCCAAGATCTTCCAAAGAAAGATGAAAGATTAGTTTTTTCAAATATTCATGCATGGGCTTCAATATTTTTATTTCTGAAGCTAACAGGAATGCAAATATAAGGATAGACTAAAAAATGCTGAAATATTTTGCTGCATCTGAGTACATTGCGCAATAAATGTGTCAACATGAAATTTGGCCAATTAATTTTGGAACAGAACTTTTTTTTGTAGTTGGTGACCATAAATATTTCTGAAAACTGCTGACTGTTAGCAGCTCATAGAATTACACTCATTTCCTATTACATATTATGAAATTTCATATTGCTAATTTCAAAAGAAATATCATAAATCATCTGAAAGTCTTCTGCTTTGTGATGACGTGTTTTAGTCTTTCATGAGATAAATTCTGTAGCAGAGCATGCAAAAGATAATTAATATAAAGCATTGATATGTACCCATGTAAATAACAACCAGTGTGGCTACTCCTAAAAACTGGGCAATTTTCCAACTTTTTAAAATTCATAGGTAGAGAGTAATTTGCTAACTTGAAGATGTTTTCTAAATTACATGGTCCATAACTCCACATACTTTTCTACCCTAGCAAACAAGAAAAAGTCCTGTAAGCCAAACAACAGCTTTAACCAAAATACTTAGTACTCTTGGTTCATGTTTCTTATGTGTCACTGGGAAAAAAAAGTACAAAATACCAGAACAGATCAAGAATCTGTAATTCCTATGTAAAAGCAATGTACTTAGAGCAAGCACCAGCACCACTGCTCACTGTTTCTTCTGAACATTTCAGGAAAATATTCAGCTAATATTTGCAGCCAGACATATGTGTTTCTGACTTGAGCGCACCAGTTCGAAATTATCATGAGTAACCTTTTCGGAGGTGGAGCTATGAAGGAACCTGTGAGGCACTCTACCATCAGCCGGTCCCCTATGGACTACCAAACACATTGTTAATGTATTTCTTACAAAAGTCCTAAGGAATATCTGAAGGTCAAATTAATCCTCATCAGTAATCAAAAGATAAAAACTTAAGAGAATTCAAGGGTTGCTGAGGATACAAGTGAGAATATATGCATTCATGGAAATGACACTGAGGAAATGTAGTTAGAGGAGAGGAAGTGGTGAGCAAAGTGTGATGGATGGTTGAATGATTGCCTGCTTACTCCCCAGAATTCTGTGCTTTCAGCTGCTGAGCTATCTTAACTCATATTTTAGTGACCCTAGCTCAGTGTTAGCAATTTCTTTTTGGTGATATTTATTGTTAAGAGCATTTTTTTTCTCTTTGCTTTCTCTCGAGGTTACTATATCATCTAGGTTTATAGAAGCATTGCAGCCAGTTGTAAATGTTATATGAAATGGAAAAAAAATACTGCCAAATGCACAGAAGAGCTACAGAGAAAGCTTTCCAATGATTGTTGAGCTATGTTACCTTCACCGCTGTTACACACACACAGAACATGTCAGAACCACAGGTTGCTATTCCCAGAAGTGTGATAAAGAATCTAACCGAAAATCAGTGGAATGGCATTTTCATATTTTTTAAATTCATTGATATTTTTTTTCACTCTGCCTGCTCTAAATGCCTGTCCAAGAGTACTGAAAGTACTTAGCCAAAGGTTTTTGAGCTAGATATGAGACTGTCACAGTATTTTGACTTAGTCCTACTTGAAAAAAGCAGTATAAATTTAAAGTGTTTTCCAACTTAATGAACAAGTTCTATGCATGATCAAAATCAGGTTTCGGTTTCTTTTCCTCCGGATACCAGAAATGACATTCCAATAGCAGTGCTAACAATTGCTTAAAGTCTTTGTAGTAAAAGGAATTGCTTTAAAGAGGAGGATAGGGCTCTACCTTAGCAAAATATCGGGGATTCTTTCCCAAACAAAGCAAACCAGCTCCTGCAAGTAGATTTAGTAAAAATAAATAAATAAATAATAAAA
>WYDI02013316.1:0-10990 GCA_009867235.2 Psittacus erithacus
GTCTCCACGCAGCCTTCTCTTCTCCAGGCTGAACAGCCCCAACTTTCTCAGCCTATCTTCATATGGGAGGTGCTCCAACTCCCTGATCATCCTCGTGGACCTCCTCTGCACTTGTTCCAACAGCTTCATGTCCTTCTTATATTGAGGACACCAGAACTGCACACAGTGCTCCAAAATGGGATTTCACAAGAGCAGAGTAGAGGGGCAGGATCATCTCCCTCGACCTGCTGGTCACGCTCCTTTTGGTGCAGCCCAGGATACTGTTGGCTTTCTGTGCTGCAAGTGCACGCTGAAGCTGGCGCATATTCAGTTTCTTATCGACCAAAACCCCCAAGTCCTTTTCTGCAGGGCTGCTCTGAATCTCTTCTCTGCCCAGCCTCTAGCTGTGCCTGGGATTGCCTAGGGCTTCTTAAAGAGTTCTTAAAGGCTTACATACTACAACACCTTTTTTAATAGCAAGTAGTTACATGCCTTTTACATAATATACCATTGCCCTACTGTGTAAATGGATATGTATGTGAACATTGCATCCTATGATTGCAAACCTCATCACGTAACAAAAAAATCAAGGCTTTTTGATAGTTCACAACCAGACCATTTATGTAGTCCTTACAAGACCAAATGTTTCTGTGATATTACCAAAAAAATATAACTCATTTATTCATGTGAAAGGATAATAGTCACGTAATAAATAAAATGCATTTTGGTGTCTCTGGTTCCTGCATTCTAGGCCATGACAGGGAAGACCTATGGTCCTTATGAGAGAAAGGGGGAAGAACTGCATTGCCAGAGGAATTCATCAATCTGCCACCCATGTCTTGACTATGTCTGAATGCCATTTTGGAGCCTTGAAATCAGGGAGTTGGGTACAATCTAAATGAGTTGTTATGGTGCACTGGATTTGTGGTGGGTATATTTGGCATCACTGCAACACACAACTGTATCTTTAGTGTTATACATTACTTATATACAGTTCTTATGTTACCTATAGGCATAGAATCACACAATGGTCTGAGTCAGAAGGGACCATAAGCATCATCTAGTTCCAACCCCCTGAACCATGGGTAGGGACACCTTCCATTAGACCAGGTTGCTCAAAGCCCCATCCAACCTGGCCTTGAACAATCGCAACAATGGGGCAGCCACAGCTTCTCTGGGCAACCTGTCCCAGTCTCTAACCACTCTTATCATGAAGAATTTTTTCCTAATATCTAACCTAATACTACCTTCTTTCAGCTTGTCCTTGTCCTATCACTACATGCCCTTGTGAAATACCACTCTTCACCTTTTTGTAGGCCCCTTTAGGCACTGGAAGCTGCTCTAAGCTGTCCCTGGAGTCTTCTCTTATCCAGGCCGAACAACCCCAGCCCTCTCAGCTTGTCTTCATAGGAGAGGTGCTCCAGCCTTCTGAGCATCTTCTTGGGTTTTGCTCTGGACTTAATGGACATAAACTCCTAATCATAAGGAAAACATAAGAAAGTACTATGTAGAAAAGCACTTTTTTTTTTTTTTTTTTTTTTTTTTATGTGCTGCCTAAAATGTATTATATGGATATGGAATTAAAACCACCATAGTGCCTGTTTAGCCAAAGCATCCAGAAACCACATGTCTATCAAACAGCATCTCAGTTTTCTAAATAGATAACCAAATGAAGATGTATCAGTAACTATGGACTTCATGTGATTTAGCAACAAATATATTTTGTAAGCCCACAGTAGTGCTTCTGCTTCCTTTTAACACCTGTAAGTCTGATCATATATATCAATGCTTAAGATTAACGTATTTTCTCCTCCATCTTCACTTCAGAAATGCTACTGTCCCTGCCTATGGCAGGGGGGTTGGAACTAGATGATTGTAAAGCCCTTTCCAACCCTAACTATTCTATGATTCTATTCTTTGCAGGGTTTCAGGTAATTTATTGTAACTCTCTGCTTGTCTTTCTACTTCTTTACTTGCTGGGGAAAAAAAAAAAAAAGAAAAAAAAAAGTGCTGCTAAAATGAGCTAGTCTTCCATTTAGAAATAACTATGAACAGTTCAAACATAGCAGTTTGCAAGACTAGTATTTCACGTATCAGGGAAAACCCCAGGCATTTCCTGCAGTCCACGTCATGCTGAAAAAAGCACTCCAACAAGCACAAAACTTTCTGAGGCTCACTGCAGGAAGTGCATTTAAATAAAATTTCAGGTTTTAATACTATGCCAGCCTTCACCCATTCATGTTGCCCAAACCTGTCTGGTCACTTCATATCTGTCCTTTTTAATACCCTTCCTTTCTCTGTCATCTTAAACTGTCTATAACAACTGTCAGAACACATACTCAGAAATTCTTATTTATTTTCATCTTACCATGTAATAAATAAGATGTAAACCAGCTCTGTCTGAATTATTTATTTTTAACCTGCATGTTCTTATGTATAGACTGTTTTATAAATTCTTTCATGCAGACCAGCAGCTAGGGATCCTTAATGGTGTTGGAATTTATGCGTGACTGTTAAAGGAATGTGATATGGTTTAATTTTATTCAGTTTTCTCTGTTACACATACAATTTCTGACCAAGTACTCTTGTTTTAAAACAAGTATTCTTTACAAGAACAAGGTACACTTGTTTTAACTTATTCTTTTCAAGGGTAAAAATATTTTATCAAAGGAGTATTTTAGCTACACAAATATACAGATAGTAAAGATTTAGGCACACATGTATACAATGTGCAATGAACATACCAGCCACATAGCTATGATGTAAATCTAATTTCAGACAAATGAAGATAAACTTGGATGGCATATCATTTACTTCTTAGAATGCATGAATTACTTTCTTTGAACATATTTCACTGCCCTCCTTTCTTTATCTTACATTTTTATTTGAAATATAATATGGGAAAAGAATCTCACGAGAAAAAACAGAACACATTAAGACCTTAGGACCACCAAAGCAAATAGGATTGTACCACTGAGTTACAATAATCTCATATGCAACATTTTCAGAAATAAGAAATTAAGTAATAAAATTATGCTGCTGTTTTACAGAAGATGGATGCAGCAAAATGAATGTCTTTTACAGATTTGATCAAAAACACACGTCTAAGAAATGACTGAGTTACCAAAAAAGTAGTACTAGTGAATCCTTTAGCAAGAGGTTCTCTTCCCATCTTCCCTCTGTTTATTCTAGCAACTGCTTTAATAAAAATCACTGTTTCATTTACAATATCTATTCCCACCATTCATCTCTATCATGTCCTTCTTCATCTGAGCACTGTTAAAAGATAAACAAACTGGCTATTCTGCTTAGGGGCAGAAGAGTCATAAACTGCCAATAAATAAATAAAATATATTTAAAAGAATCACTAAAGAAACAAATTGCCTAATCACTCTGGCTTAAACAGCCCAGAAAGAGATAAGTACTTTTGCTTCTTAAGACTCCAGTTTTTTATTTCAGGGGGAGGGGATGAAAGGAGTTATTACCTAAGAAAGTGGGGGAAATAAAGCAGCTTTTGTGTAAGCAAACATGTTTTCTTACTTTATATAAATTACTATTTCAAACTTCAGGTCTGAAATTAACTTCAGCCACAAATTAGAAATGACTCTTTCAACCAGAGGGATTCATGCAGATATCAAACTGACAACTATAAGCACTGACACTGAGGAGATAAATGCTCTATGAAAAAAATCTAATTTGATATTTCATTATGACCTTCTCAGTACTTACCAGGTATGTGCCACAGTAAAACGCCGCTGTTTTGGTATGTTGCTACTTAAAAGCATCCTGCGTAAAAGCCTTGGAGAGTTTCGAGGAGAAATAACTGGACACAGCCTGGGAGAAGTAGATGAAGATTTCTTAGATGTCCTGGACTTTTCATACTGCAACAGGTTTTCTCTCAGTGTCTTCACAAGATCTTCATTTAAGCATGGATTTTGGCAATGTGAATTATCCCCTTCAGAAACAGTGAAAGCATTTGGACTTGTTGCCTGAGCCATGTTTCTCGAGTAAGTTGTTATTAAGGTCTGATAACAATCGAATACTGGCTTAACTGCTTAAAATATTTTTTTCTAGATCAGTTCCCGAGAACCATGCACAGCTACAACTCTAGTTCAGCCTATTCTGTTTTCAGTCTGTGGCACCTGCCCTTAGCATCTCTCTATAGATAATGATCAACAAAGAAAAAAGCATGCTAACTCCTCTACAGAAACCTGTTAAACATTACCACTCCTTTTACAGCCCTGCTGCCAAAGATCACTTATTAGCTATCATAGCAAGTGAGCACAGGAGGAAGAAACTGCTTTAGCACAGCCTTTGTCAGAGCTGTAAAGCTGCCTGTTAAACTATTGGAACTAATGCGCTGCAGCTGCTTGAGTGACTTCTGCTTATGTACATAGAAAGTGCTGGAGGAGGGCTTAAACGTATGATGCGTGCTCATTTTGTTTGGTTATTCTTTCCATTTGCTTATTCCTGAATCTTCAGGGGGGGCTGAAAGGGAGGGGGACTGTTCAATAACTTCTGTTTGTTCCAGGATCTAAAGTATTTATCTTTGTAGCCCCTATTTATAAATCAAGGTTATAAACTTTAGCCTCTTAAGCTAACTAACAAATAATATAATTAAATAATGTAAAGGGTTTAGGTTCTCTATTCCCCCTTATCCCCCCACCGTCAACTCAGTTTATCACAACTAGTTTTCAAATGCATTTAGAAAAGGCTAATACTTGCTACCTTACATTTTCAGGAAAATGTGAAATAAAAACAATATCTTCACACAAAGTGAAATCAGACTGCAACAGCTACTAATATATGTTTCATGAGATGTTCTTAATTTATTGTATGATCGTGATCACTGCTTAAACTAAGGAAGTGCCTTTTTTCATTCACAGCTAGTGGGGAAATAAACTATCAAAAGATATTAAAAGAGAACTTCCAAAACATAAAAAAGCAAAAGTACTTGCATTTATTTGGTTGATGCATACTGCTATTAAATTCATTTTTTAGAATATCTGTTTTTTCCACAACATTATGCAACTAAGATATTGTTGGAGTTTTCCAACAAAACATTTGTCAATAAATCCTGAGATTTATTTTTCTCATTTTTAATTAAAATAACTCACTTTGTCTAAGTGAGACAAAATGAAAGAAAATTTTTATAAACATGTTTGGTTTAGTTCATAACTCACTGACAGTGGACAAAGACCTGTAATAACTGTATTAGGCCAATATTTGCTTAAGCTTGGTACATTCATTTTTATAGCAATAACAACAACAATCTTTTCAGTTATGTCCATACTTCCTGATCATTCTACAGGAACCACTTTGTAAGAGATTTCTTTTTAATGTCAGAACACTTGTTACATATCATTTTCATTGGTGCAAAATATTTTTCCTCTTTTACTTTGTCTTACAATCCAGCTTTCGTTTGTATATAAGAATTCCCTTTTGAAGTGCAGAAAGTGCCCAGGCTTTCAATGGGGTGAAGGGTGTTTGACCACAATTGCATGACCCAGTGTGAAAAAAACCCTCTGCTTTCTGTCTTCTGGCAAAACCAGAAGTCCTGCAAAAGCAGCCTTCTGGACAGGAATCACCTTTGTACTTAGCACCAAAGCCACAATTCCTGATGAGGATTATAAGGAGAACATCATGATGCTGACAGAAGTAGAGCAGAACAGCAACTGAAAGGTCAACTTACATTAAGAATGACATTGCTATCAGGTGTCAGCCCCATTATATAGACAAGTTTAACTGTACTGCGTCATATCTGAAATTTGATAACACTGTATTTACAAATTTAACTCAATACTGAACACACCACAGCATGAAGAAATCACTGTGCATTATGATTTTGTGTATTTTTCTAAAATTTTATAGAAGATTTAATCCCTGTAAAAACTAACACTAACCAAATATAGGATAAAGCTCTGATATTATTAAAGCTTAAAAAAAAAATTTAAACTATACGTTATTAAGAAAATAATGAAACTTGAAATGAAGTGTTAACTCACAGACAGCAAAATAATTAGATTGAATCATAACTAAGTTCTAACACAATAACTGCTTCCACTCCTTTTCAGTTGGAAGAGTAGTACACACAGCACTGATCCTCAACAAGTAGACAAAATAAAAGCATAATTATGAAAATGATTATTTCATATCTATGATACATCACCTTTTTATTTATTGAAATACACTAGCAATTCCATAAATCCATTTAAAAAAAAAAAACAAACAAAACAAAACAAACAATACAGTCTAAGTTCTATTATGCTATGAAATACTGCCATCTGACGTCTATTCCAGAGCATGGTCTTCAGGTAGCTGTCGTGGCTTTATAAAACTATACAAATCGACCCGTCGGAAACCAATGAATCAATGACGTCAATAAGACCATTAACATTTATTGCAGTGTGCCTGGGATCATGCCTTAAGGTGCACTATGTTACGAAGATAATTATAGAAGAGGAAAGTATTAGTCCACAGAGCAGTAGTTTTATTACTCTTGTTCTTGAAAATATTAGAACTAAGTCAACAAGGACCATTAGCTTGACACCCTGCATTACAGGTATTGAGTGGGTTTCCCAGATATTTAAAGAGGTAATATGAATGTGTATAGAACAGCAGGGTATGGCCTTTTAACAGGAAAAGTGAACTCAGTCATTATAAAGTAGCACTACTTGCATGAATAGCTAACTAAAATGTTTTCCGTTATTCAGCAAACATGTTAAATTTCTGAACATAGATGTTCCATTCTCCCAGATACCTTATTTTGACATATGCCTGCCTTTTCTTCCTCCTCAAAAAAACCCACAATGCACTCACCACTAAATGAGATCTTCACATACTCAGAACCACAGAAAATAATTTTGATTTCTATAAAGTCTCACAATGTAAATCATTTAAGAATCTATGTAGTGCCAAGCATGTATATGTACTACAAAAACTCTCAAACATGCTTGTGAAGTTCAATGAAAGCCTTTGGACTAATTTTATTATAGACTAGAAACATGAACAGCCTTCACTATAATAATACACATAGCTACACATGAAAAAACATAGAGCAAAGTACTTTTACTTTTTTATTTTTCTACAAAGTACATTTCTGTAAGGAACAGCCCTACTTGGCAATGTCTTAATAAAGACATCCCTAATTTTCCTACAAAGATCTCCACAATTCTTGTTAAAACAGGAAAACATTATCAGCTACTCCTTTGAAAAACTTCTTCAGGCAAAACCCACAGTATTTTTTTTTCATTCACATTAAGAAATCATATGTTAGAATTAAAAAAATTGCTATGGGGATTTTAATCAGGATCACAAAGAAATTTATTTTTTTTTTTTTATGATGAGTTTATTTTCTTGGCTCTTTCCCAGTCCTGCTAATGAAAGGAGATCACTCAAAGTGGTCTGTGAAATTCCACCAAAAAAGATACTGCTTCTTTAGAAATAACAACATATAAGAATCGATATATACTACATTTCTGTGAAGTAGTACTGATAGTGCTTTAAGCATGTCCATGTTGTATGTCCACAGGGTAGTTGATTCACTTTCTGATTAAGTGTCATATTTTAAGGCACTCACAGATCAAATTTTGCAGGTTTTGCATAGGTAAAAGTTATATCAAGATCAGATTTAATTCTGCCTGCTATACATTTAACTAAATCATCACAAGGCTCAGGACAAAAGCAGAGAACTAGAACCTCCTTATAACAGGAATTCAGTACTACAGAAATCTAGAAGTGCCAGTAGCTTCTATTTTTTTTTTTAATGACCACATGAAGATAAAATAAAAAAAAAAGAAATTTAAGCATTCAATTCTTATGTCTTTCATAAAATTTCTTATGAATTATGTTCCTTATGATAAATGTACTTAAATATTAGACTCAAAGTGCTCATATTTCTGTTAACCATGAAGACGAGAAAGAGCTACAGCATACAGAAGAGAATAAGATAATAAGTTCTGCAGGTAAGACTTGCACAAGGTTAAACATGTATTTGATCTCACATCAAAGAGACTAAACCAGGATTAAAAAGTAATTTCTATGTTACAAATACTCTGAAATCAAGAGTATGATAAAGTTAGTTTAGTATTATAACTATTCATCGATATACAAAATACATTATGAAATTGTGGCTATTTTAAATTACATTTAACAGAATTTTTCTTATTGAGCAGAAATGCAGTTACTCACAAGGAGCAGAAGAACTCTTTCATATAAAAAGTGAAGAGAAAAAGTTATTAAAATATCTTACTTGGGACCAAGTAGAGAATTCCAGACACATAGGAATGCAAGCAAAAAAAACCTCCGATGTGTTGTTTCTTTGAAAGCAAGTAGATCAGTGCCACAGGATCATAGAGGAATTCAGGTTGGTAATGACCTCAGGTGATCAAGTCCACTCTCCTGCTCAAAGCAGGATCATGCTGGGGTACTAGAGCACCTGAGAATGGTGCAGAAGAAGTGGAGAGAAAAGAAGACAAAGTCAGAAGTGGTTGTGAAGGATGAGTGCTATGTCATGGTTTAAGTTCCTGAAGCAAATAATAGAATACTGAGGTATGGTGTGACTGACGAGAATTCTGGTTCTAGGTAAGGTTGAAAATAAGAATCTTGCATGATACTTTGATTCTTATTTGGAAAGAGAGGTTAACACATGAATTGAGGACCATAGCAGTCAAGGAAGAAAATAAAGATAAAAGAAGAAACTTATAGGTGATAGGAAGTCTTAATAAAATGTTATGTACCAGCACAGTTCACAGTACCATTTTAATACCTGCCAATTGCCACATTCTCAAAGAACTGATATGATATTTATGGATTTGCTAAGTGCAGTGTAGTGCTTATGAGAGTGTTTTCCTGTCAGTGGTACGCATGGCCTCCACAGGGGGACCCCATAGGTACCATCAAGCTGCAATAGGTGGCTAAAAATAGGATTGGTTGCACTTATCACAGAATGGCAAGCATCATTTGGTAATAGACAAAGGCATGGAAAATGTGTGCCATGGAAATTGCAGGCTGCTGTATTTACTCTGCATATTTGAGCTAAGCAAATTTTCAACAATATTCTAAGGGAACAATGGTATCTAAAATGGCCAAAGAATCAGGCTAACTTTCCAAATAATAGTCAGATAGAGATACTTTTAGAAGTATTTTTTCAGAAGAACACAATAAAGTAAAAACAGCTTGTGGTATGTCCAAAGTTGGGTGTTTACCACCATCAAAACACTTGTTGTCACTTAAAATTTTAGATCTGTTTTTATAATATTGGCTCAGATTCACCTCACAGGTCAATAAAGTATGTTGTATTTAGTCAGTCATTTATTTCTCTTATTATACTTCAGGAGTGTTTGAAAATATTGTCAGGATTCTAACGAAATAAAAGTACTGCTCAATTGCTGATTCTCTTAAGTGAACTGCTGGCTTTTTGTTCTCTTTTCTGTGCATGGCAGAAACAGCAAAGGTAAGGGAACATTGAGTATATGGTAATAAAAGGAAACAAATACATGCAAAAGCTGTATCACAATATGGTCAGGGTCCATTCCAAGAAAAAAAAAGATTTTCAAACTACGCGTATGGACTTCAGCAGTATTTTATGCACATGTCAGAGAAAACAGTCTTACATTTTCAAAATAATTTGCCAAGTGGAATACAGACCCATGACAGAACTTCTATAAAGCTCCAAACTTTTTAAACAGAATAGTACCTTGTACTTCTGAAGAATTAATTGAAAATAGAGATTCTCTGAAATCTTTTCAAGTTTCTACAGCTCTTTCTACAATCTGTGCTGATACGGAGAATGAATTGAAAATATTTTCAGAATACGGTTTGTTTCTGGACTAAAACACTGTAAAATGAGAGCTGTTGGGAGCCATCCAGTTTTCCCACAAGCAATACAGTAAATGGTCCGTCAAAAGACCTCTAGCTTAAAAACACATTATCATACATGCACATAGGAAAACAAAACAAATGAAGTTGGGGAAGTGGTCATCCCAAGAGCAGTCTACTTATCATTTGGTTATAAATGAAATTATTGTCAACACTATGTAGGATAGCCTGGAGATTTCCTTCTAACAAGATTAGATGTTCCTTAACTTTAAGGAGTAAAAGAGCCTGCTTCCATTAGAAAGGACCGCAAATACAATTCTGTTTAACTACACAAGGAAACCTGGCAACATTTGAAAATAAAATGCCTTTACCAACTCTTTGAAAAAAGGCATGAGCCAGTGTGGTACGTTAGAATATCTCACAGACACCTCATAAATATAAAAACAGCATTTCTTTAAAAAGATTTGATGCGGTAAGAAACTTGTGATCCCCACACATACACATTAACACAGAAGTGAATGACCTCACACAACAAGTAAGAATAAGCAGAGTACCAATAACTGTAATTTCCAAACAATTATACGAGGAAACGTTTCCTGGGGTAAGATTAAGGGAAATGAATGTACTTCTACACAATTACATCAAAGAACAGACAAGAGCCTTAGGCAGAATTCCTGCCAATGCAATGTACAAAGATACCTGTTAACTATTAGATAATTGCAATTGAAGAACATGGCCTACATGAGAAGAAAACAATTATAAGCATAAATTGCTCTGCAGAGCACTCTGAGGAGAAGGGAAAGGAGAGGGCAGGGGAGAAGATAGGGCACAGAACAAACCAAACAAGGCCCCACCTCCCCTGTCTGTACTTCATATGGATATAGGCTAGATTAAAATGTATAATGGTTAGGCAAATTGCTGTAGCAATCTCAGATTTCATGCGGCAAGACCTGTGATTGATAGAATCATAGAATCATAGAATAGTTAGGGTTGGGAAGGACCTTAAGATCATCTAGTTCCGGGCACCTCACACTAAACCATGTCATGCAAGACTCCATCCAACCCAGCCTTGAACACTGCCAGGGATGGAGCATTCACAACTTCCCTGGTGTCCCGGGCAACCCATTCCAGTGCCTCACCACCCTCACAGTAAAGAACTTCTTCCTTATATCCAATCTAAACTTCCCCTGTT
>WYDI02013316.1:11336-38588 GCA_009867235.2 Psittacus erithacus
AGATACTGAAAGGCTGCTATGAGGTCTCCACGCAGCCTTCTCTTCTCCAGGCTGAACTGCCCCAACTTTCTCAGCCTATCTTCATATGAGAGGTGCTCCAGTCCCCTGATCATCCTTGTGGCCCTCCTCTGGACTTGTTCCAACAGTTCCATGTCCTTTTTATGTCAAGGACACCAGAACTGTACACAATACTCCAAGTGAGGTCTCACAAGAGCACAGTACTGTTAGAGCTTTTAGAAAATCAATTAGCTTAATGATGAAAGCACAATTTTGCCTGTGGACGTCAGTGAATGCATGATGGCCTTGTATAAATTTAAGGATTATGAAGTATCACAAGTACTAGTTACAAAGTATGTAGACATGCTGGTCTTCCAAACTGCAGACTTTATTTTTGAATTTAGTATGAGCTGTTACTTAACTGGACTTAACCCAGGCTCTCCAAGCACGGTGGTTAAGCCAGAGTGTAATGTACAAACAAGCAAGTACATTTCTGAAAGGTCAGACATATGCACAGTTTATTTCATAAGGAATATGGACCATCTCTTTTATTTCAAATAATCTTATTTTGATCATGCATTGAAAACTGAGAGGTATTTAAAGAAATATTTATAAAATTGAGAGAGATTAAGGAAATAAAAAGTCTAAAAGTCTACAGTCTACATAAATAATTCATTGTCTGAGGATGAACAAAAATACTTAATGGCCAAAAATAAGAGCATTATAAGAGAAATCATAGTTCCTGAAAGAGCTTTAGTACCACAGGATGCTTCACAGTGTGCAGATTTCTGCTTAGACCGTAAAACTTATGACTGGTTCAATTCAAGCTGCTTCTTGTTAATTGGATTTTAGAACTTTCAAGTTACAAAAATTTTCAGTAGATAATGACAATGTGCCTTTTAAGAAATCCATTAATATAACTCACCTAGAGTCACCTTATCTTTTCTATAGTTGTTAAAGTGGTCACTTGTATTTGTAAGAACTGGAATTTAAACTACAGAAAGGATATGTTTCTACAATGTTATGAAGAATTGATACGAGTGTATTCCCAGTCAGTTGATAGGCTCTCTGAACATGTTTTGGGGAAAAAAGTTCCTTTCCTGCGTGGAAAAACTATATGAATATATATATATATATGAATATATAACGCTTTCTCCTTTACAGAGTTCCCCAGAAAATATTATTTTCATAAATCTTTCTGGAATCAACAGTAGGTATTTGTGTATTTTCCAATCCTTTAGTGCGTCTCTCTCCATCTTACAAAGTAGGACTTAAATTACTTCAGGCAACATTTTGTGGATATAAATGGAAATTTTATTCTACCCTGAAGAATTCTACCCTGCAGTCTTAAACACTGTTATTTTCATCTGAATATACAGAAAAATCCAACAAAACAACAACCTTGAAATTTCCTTTTGGTTGCATATGGTTTATAAGCTTTTAATATAAGAAGAGATCTGTCTTGTATAAGCAATTTTATTCATCCTAATATTTGCCCAAAGCTTTGGAGGTTTTCTTTAACTTTTGCAAGGAAGTAATTAGGAACCAGAAAGCAATGCATAGTAGAAAAAGGTAGCATATAGTTAATGATTTAAAAGAATATGGTAGAAAAGTTATTTTTTTTAGTGCATCTAACTTGAGACACCTCAAATGATTTATTGAAGTACATTGTATGGCATACCAAATTACAAAGGGCAAAGAATATGATTAATTATGAAACTGAAAAATGATTGCTCTCAGATACTCCAAAGTACTGCAACTGCATTTAAATAAGATGGTCATATGCAGTCTGTCAGGCCATATATGATTATTAAGAAAAAACAATAAGAAAATTAATAAGCAAAATAATGTATTTATGATAGAAAGCAAACATAACTAGCAGATCTTTAAAATCACTGCAAAGGCGTGGGTTTGATGGGTGAATCACTCAGTGAATGATGAATTGGCTGGATGGTCACACTCAGAAAGTTGTGATCAACAGGTCAATGCTGGGCTGCATCAAAAGAAGCATGACCAGCAGGTCGAAAGAGCAAGTTGAAAGAGGTGATCCTACCCCTTTATTTTGCTCTCGTGAGAGCCCACCTGCAGTACTGTGTGCAGTTCTGGGACCTTCAACACAAGAGGGACGTGGACCTGTTGGAGTGAATCTGGAGGAGCCCACAAAGATGCTCAAAGGGCCAAAGCAGCTCTCCTATACAGACAGGCAGATAGAGTTTGGCTTGTTGAACCTGGAAAAGATTCTGGGAGACCTTCCCACAACTTCCAGTGGCTAAAAGGGGCTCACAAGAAATCTGGAGAGAGACTTTTTCCAAGGGCAGGACAAGGGGGAATGGCTTTAAACTGTGAGAAGATAGGTTTATTTATATATTGGGGAGAAATTCACAATGTGAGGGTGGCAAGGCACTGGCACAAGTTGCCCAGAGAAGCTGTGGCTGCCCCATCCCGGGCAGTGTTCAAGGCCAGGTTGGATGGGGCTTGAAGGAACCTGGTCTAGTGGAAGGTGTCCCTGTCTGTGGCAGGGTGGTTGGAACTAGTTGATGTTTAAGGACCCTTCCAACCCAAACCATTCTGTGATTCTATGATCATCTTATAGCTGAATTTTAAACTGTACTTTATGTGCTTCAGTTTTAACTTTAACAAAGAACACATATAGAAGCTCATTAAAAATAACATTTACTAGCAAGTGGAAAAGGAACTAAGGACTCAGAGGGATTTTTATGTATTTTAATGTTAAACATGAAATCCATTAACTGAAACAGATAACTGAAAGAGATAATCCAAAGGCCAGACCATGAGTCACCTTAGTATTATTTTAGCTTTTTAATTCTGCTCTTTTTTGCTAATTTTTATGTTTTTTTCATTATTATTTAAATAATCAGATATCATCCTAAAATTAATCTTCGGGGGGAAAAAATACAAACAAAAACAAAACAAAAAAACCCCACTTGAAAGCAAAGAAATTCTTCCTGAGGTTATATTATTTTCATTGATTGCGGTAACCCAGCATAAGAAGAAATAATTTTATTTTCTGTAGCAGGAAGATTTACCTTTCCATGTTTTATTATCCCATTACTTGGAAAGAAAACTGTACAAATGGCAGATATGTACAGCTAGCAGAGTCTTGAGCACACTGGTGGGCCCTGGAACCTCTTTGTACCAGAGCCCCACATAAGTATGCACAGATTTGTTGTGGCTGTGGCCAGCCCTGCTTTCTGCTGTAGCTATTGGCTCCATTTCTTTTATGGGTAACTGCCTCCAGCCTCATTTTCTCCTCCTGTCCAGACTCCCTGGACTTAACCTGTTCCTGGCCTCATCTTGGCCTGCTGGCTGCTGGGCTGGTGTGACACTGCACCCCCTCTGTGCAGGGGGAATCCTCTGCTCCCAGCACATGTGAGCAGCCCTGCTCTCTCTGCTCCCTGATGCGGCCATACCACTAACTGTATGTAACCAAGTGAAATGTATCATTAGAATGTACAGTCAAAAGGGAATACTCAAATGATACATCATGGTAGAAGGCTGCGTGGAGACCTCATAGCAGCCTTCCAGTGTCTGAAAGGGACCTATAAGGATGCTGGGGAAGGACTCTTCATCAGGGACTGTAGTGCTAGGACAAGGGGTAACGGGGGTAAAACTGAAACAGGGGAAGTTTAGATTGGATATAAGGAACAAGTTCTTTACTGTAAGGGTGATGAAGCACTGGAATGGGTTGCCCAGGGAAGTTGTGAATGCTCCATCCCTGGTGGTGTTCAAGGCCAGGTTGGACAGAGCCTTGGGTGACATGGTTTAGTGTAAGGTGTCCCTGCCCATGGCAGAGGGGTTGGAACTAGATGATCTTAAGGTCTTTTCCAACCCTAACTCTTCTATGATTCTATGACAGTCAGTCAAAAAGCAATGCATGAAAATACTACGAGTTCATGCACTCTGTGACTTTTGAGGTCACAAAATTTAAATTGTGCTATTCACAGAATGCAGATATATAGAAAAGTATGCAAAAAACCTCAATCCATGCTTAATTTATCTTAACATAATCATGCAGTGTATCTTCCTGCTATAAAAATCATTCTAGGAAGAATAAGACAATGCTGCAGGACTATCAAAAGGAAATTTCTGCTAGCCAAAAATGTTTTTGTAAAATTCTTTCTTGATATTGAGGGCACCAGACCTGACATATTCAGGTTAGAAAGGTGCCTACAGACAGTGTGGAAGTTGCATTTGAGATTTCTTGCTGCCTGCCCTGATAAAGAATCAAAGCAGTGGAATATAACCATGGAAGAAGGTGCCTGAGGACCGCTTGTTTTCTTTTTAGGATAGTTAGTCTACCTTTAAAGATTTTAATGTGCCTCTGGAATAATGTGTAGAATGCATAATCTTTTCCACATATAAGCTCAAAAGTCCTTTGCTATCAAAGATTAGGACTGGGTACCTCTTTAGGGAAGTATGACATTAAAGCTGCTTCTCAAAAATAGAGCATAACTGCAGGGCTGCATTTAGGATACTGGTTGCATAATGAATTACTGTCATAGAAAGGAGCTCCTTCTCTGACAGTCAAGAGTCCTGCAGATGTTTGGTGGAATCAAAATAAGATTAATGGGGTCAGTGGATTTTTGTTATACCTGATTAAAAATGCTGACATAGAAATGAAGAGTATCAGGAAAAGTGTAATTGTTTGGCCAAAGCATCAAGGCACTTATATTACTTTGTGAACACTAAGGCTCCAGCCTGTCTGTTCCTTTAGTGGCAGCAGTTTGCATTAGTGAATAAGAAATTCACATGTCCTAGACAGACTTTTCTTTTTTTTTTTTTTTTTTTTTTTAAATATGATCATGTGAGAAGCCTTTTTTGCCAAAGAAGATTGGCAAGATCCAAGACAGCAACCAGTGACAGATGTCCAGAGATGTGATGAACCTTAAAAGAGTGCTAAATACCAGGAAAATAATAACCATACTGGGTCAGAGCAGGGGTGCATCTACCTGAGGATGCTTTCTCTGATGGCTGCTAAAAGTAAATATTAATTGAAGAGTAGGAGACAAGAAGCATGCAAAGACACTTCCCATAATAACCTGTTTCATAATTTGCAGAGTTTGGGACATCTGAATCTGCACATTGTCTTTTTATGTAACAGAAAAATACCAGTGTATTTTATTTCCATATGTTTGCCCAGTCATTTATTCAAACATCTAAACATTAAGCATCACATTCCATAAAAGGACTTCCACAACTTGATTAAAATTTTTTGTAGAAAGCAATGCATTTGGGAAATGCTGACAGGAGAAGGGATGCATAATCATATTGATTCAAGTCTGTGGATCTGCTGATCTCAGTGGAAGGTTTTTATTGATTCAAGTCTGCGGATCTGCTGGTCTCAGTGGAAGGTTTTTAATAAGGACAATTCAAAATTATTTGAAGGAAGGAAAGATAAAGGAAAATAGTTTCTCTTCCTCAAGCACTGAGCTGGAGTGTGGTGGTACTGTTCAGTGCTGTATTATACCAAAATGACAGCATTCTGTTGTAAAATGCCATCCAACCAAGTGGTCTCAAAAGTGGCTTACTAGAGAGCTTTGAATATGTACCACGGTAGGTAAGATGTTGCAGAAGATGTTTCTGGTTACCTCAAGAGCAAAGAGCTGAGGTGCTGTCTCCAATTCCCAATAATCTCTGCACAGGTGAATGCTGCAACTCATAAACAGACACAGTTGTCAGTGTTCTTCTTGAATCCCATTTTGCAGAAATTATGAGATACTCATGAAAAATGGTCCAGAAACACCTCTAAATCTCCTGTCTCTAGAAGAGGACCTGGGGCAGGTGTTTGGGGCTCTAAGAAGACACACGGCACCAAAGCTAAAGCTTAAAGTGTTTGGTTTCCTTTTACCCCTGCTCAACTGCAAGAACGCATATCTCATTTTCCAAACAAGCTCTCCTGACAACCTAAAGGTCAGAGGGTCTTATAGCCTACATGGAAAGAGCAGTAACAGGAAAGCAATCTGTGTGTCTTGCAAAAGTGTCCAAGATCCTTCAATTATCACATAAACTGCCCTTAAAGGAAGATGAACACCTGACAAAATGCTACAATGAACAATTATCTGACGGCACAGTACATAGTGTAAATGGGTTTTCAGATAAACACTTTAAGGAAAAAAAATTAAGGTCCAAAGGATAAACAGTACACAGAAAAGGGCACATGAAGAAAGGTACACAGAGAAAGTAGAAGGAAAACCTGGAGATCTAAGAAATAGCAAAATGGCATAAGACAAAGAGCAGTTCTGAAAAGATAGTTCTGCCAATTTTTGCAAAAGAAACACCCAGTTGTCTGGAAAGTTTTTATCATAGGGGAAACTAAAACTGTGGTGGGATATTAGTGTTATTGTCTATAGAATGTGAGTGTCATTATGCTGATATAGAGCTTTAAAACTTCAACACTGTAAATTGAGAACCCTGAGGAACCATATGTCCAGGGCAGAAAATCCTGTGTGTTTGTGCTTAGCATCCAGTTTTCAGGGTATTATGATGATGTAGCAATCCTCTCCATCCACACAGCCAGAACTGTTACCCAGAAAATCATTATCTCCCATCCTTTCTCCTGGCCTTGACAAATACAGTTCAGAACACTGCTGACAGTAATTTCCCCAGTCAAATATTCTGATATGATGCTCCACTTTTACCTGTTTTTTTTCCCCTTTTTTGTGAACATAGACTGCCTGTCTTCAGTTCTGGAAGACTTCTCTGACTATTCCACCCTTCATCTTTTCTTTAATCTTGCTGACATATCAAATTACACTTAAGATATCCATTTTTTTCATTTCCCTGTCATTACTAAATGCCTTCAAGCTGTCTTCAGGATAGTCTCCACTTAGGAGAAGCCGTCTATAAATATTTGAAAATTTTATTTCATTGTCTACTTTTAAATTCCTCATTGCAGTGACTTTAGAAAACTGGCAAACTAGACTACTGAAAACAGTATTTACAGTAGTCCTCTACTCACTTGTAAATCTCTGTACTGATCTGTTGTTATATGATGCTTTAAACTGTACGATCTCTTTAGCAAGGAACATTGGCTTTAGGATGTTCTCATGGGGATATTTAATTATGTATTGCTTGGAATTTGGGACAACATAAATAATAAACAAAAAAAAGCAGTTAACAAGGAGTGCTTGAAAACCCAAGTCTATGACTCTTATCGAACAACAGAAGATATATAAGTGCTAAACATACATATGAATATCAGTTGCCATCTGCTGTTGATACCTAGCTTACAGTAAGAAAATGCTCAGAATTTATCAAACGGGATGACTGTAAATATTCTGGGAAATGCAAGTAGAAATCCTCCCTCTAGTGGACTCAAAGGAGAAGTAGAAAATTACAGTAAAACCAAGCAAACAAGTGATAACAAAAAGCTCTTTTCTATCTCTCTCTCTTTTCTTTTTTTTTTTTTTTTACAATTTGTTACTAATGAAGTATTTTTTTTTTTCCTAATTATTTAATATCTACCCTACTGCAGTAGCTCTGAGCAGCAGCCAAGAACTACAGCCTCACTGGGGCAGTTTCTGTACAATTACAGAATAAAATGCTTGAAGAAACACCTTAGAATTTAAATCAAGTCACAGTTAAAAGAGGAGTAAGACAAAGGGAAAAGAAAAATATAAGGAAACAGAAATTTTCACATATAAGGTAGTGAGTCCTATCAGTAGTAACTTCCCAAGATTTTGAACACAAGTTCAAAATTTTAAGAAGGATTTCAAGGACAATTAAATATATCTGTAGATGTTCTAAAGATAGCTTCTGTCAAATTTGAGGGGTAGAGACAGAAGAAAATATCAATACTTGTTAGAAATCTAAAAGGAATATGTTAAAGGCTCATCTATGGATTGATGAATGCCCTGTGCTCTTTTTTTTTTTGCAATGAACACCAGTGTTAAGCTGGACAGAAGTGATGATGAAGTCTGGAGGGGAAGACAAACAAATGTAATAGAGAAGCGAGAGTCAGAGGACTGATGCAAAAAAAACAAGTGGGCATAAAGGAAACTTCTCTATTGTTTACATGCTTTACCTAAATGAACGTAAAAAACATGGTTTTACAGTTTCCAAGTTCAGAATTACAAAGGCTAACACAACATGGTAAGATTTAGTTTATAATTTCATTAACATTATAGGAAATCTTTGAGAGTTTTGAGATCTTTGTTCACCTTGAAAGATTTTATATTTAATTTTCTGGAAAGCAGATAGTTAAATTGGTTACTGAGACCTCCAGATGGTTGTGCTTTCTGG
Source organism: Psittacus erithacus (assembly GCA_009867235.2). NCBI lineage: Eukaryota > Metazoa > Chordata > Aves > Psittaciformes > Psittacidae > Psittacus > Psittacus erithacus. The sequence continues at coordinate 19,596 of WYDI02013316.1, forward strand.
TCAGCCCCAGTTTTCTCCTTCCTTGTCCACTCACACACATAATTACAAAACCCATTCCCTCTCTCTTCAACCTTCTGTTCATAAATTTGGGTTAAAGTCAGCCCCTTCTTTATTCAGTGGCAGCTGCCATTTCCCTTGTTAATTTGTGCCTTCTGAGCATAGCTAGAAATTGTAACCTACAGTTCAGATGAAGGGAAGCACAGTTGCAGATCCTACATTCTGGAACAAGAGAGAGGCTGGACTTCATTAAAAACATGATCCAGGGTTTGGAGCTGAGGAAACAAAGCAGAAATTATAAGTGCCAGGTTTAGTCTGATATATCTCAAAGAGTGGCAGGTAGGTGAACCCTGTGTTTACTGAATAAAATGAAATCCTAGAAAAGAGTACAATTACATACAAAATTGCAAGGTAATCCCAAATTATAGGAAAGTGCAGAGCCTTCGTCAAATGCTATTAATTCATGTACATCTCTAGTGTAACCAGTGATGCTTTGTTATAGTTGAATCATAGCTTGCAATCAGTGGTCAGTAAAATATGTTTGATCAGTATGAAGGGGCAAAATCTGTATCATTCAGAGTTAAACGTATTGTCATACTGCCTCTACTGGGAAGCATGGAATGTGTTCTGCCCTGAGTTCTTTTCCTCACAGGAGGTTAATCAATTCTCAGGACTTCATTTATTTCAACTGATGAAAACGAAAGCATCAAGGATATAATTTCTTGTACACAAGATAACAAAGTGACTGGAGGATGGGGGGATGACAGATCAGCTGTGGGAGAAGAAAACTAGCAGGCATTAGGCTGAAACTGAGAAATCTACTTCTATCTGAGCTCCTGTAAACAATATATGGTAGCTGTAGAAGCAAGCCAATCAGGTATATGTGGCACACGGGATGCCAGAGTAGGATTAAAACTATGGTACCTGGAAACTCCCTAACACTCCTTAACATCTTTTTGGCCTTTTTTTCATCTTGCTTTGCACTGACCTTTCTAAGCAAATAGTCTCTTGTACTCTGTCTCCATTCTAATACAGTTTGAACATTTTTCATTAATGAAATTAATAGTAGCTTTTTTTTTCAGTGATAAGAAGTTTCTTTCCTTGTTCAGACATATTTAGTCTTGAGCGCTCACAGATCTAGCTTTTTATTTTCCCTCTGCACCTCCAGTCTGCTACTAAATCTGAGTTTTCTCCATCTGGAATAGAGAACCAGAGTCGTGAGAACACCAGGCTGGGGGCAGTTGATCCACTGGAGTGGAAGACTGCTATCCAGAACGTAAAAAAGCTGTAAAAATGAGTGGACAGGAATGTCAGTGACTTCAACAAAGGTACATGCAAAATGTTGTAGCTGGGATAGAATAATTCCATGCAATTTGAAGATGAGCAATTTGAATTTTAATTTCAAGTGAAGTGGAAAAAAGAGAGTGAGCAACTGCATTCAACAATATGTTTAGGAACAAAAGGAAAAAACTCAGTTGAACAATAGGAATGGACTTATTTAAAAATAGTGCTCTGCATGTTAGAGCAGAGGGAAAAATGGGCAAACAAAAAGAAAACAAATCGCAATAGATAACTGAAGACATCAGAATAAGCATAGATTTTGCTTCTAGCCTCAGAAAGTGAGAGTAACGAATTTAGAAAAATGTTTTAAAGAAAGTGGAGAATTTTGAGAGTGCAGTTTTGACAAAAAAATTGATCATGACATTGCAAGCCTGAAAGACTAGGTATGTTGGAGCACCAGGTGAGAAAGAGAGAGTAAAAGGAAGACAAGTATATACAGATTTTTTTGAAAACCACAATGAATTGATGAAAATTATAGTTATTGCCCCCCAGCATCAGTTACTGCAAAACCCATTTATTACAAAGGTGCTGGTTTTCAGCCATCTTCAATTCTGAATGGACTGAGAGTTGATTTAAGAGTGAAATCTAGACCTGAATATATATGATATGAAGTTGTCTCAAGGGAGAAAACACTGCTATCTCTGCTTGCATAAAACATGTTGAGATAAAAAATAACAATAATGCAATCATTCTTCAGGAGACACAGAGGCTTTTAGAGACTTCTAATGACAATGTTACATTATTTTCAAAACACTACTTGAAGCTAAAGCTTTTTAAAAATCTACTTTCCCCTCTCATAACTGCCATCCAAGAGAACACTCCTCAGTAGAAGCGAAGTATGACCTTTGGAGCGTTTATAAAGGGCTGCATTAAAAACAGAAATATAATTTAAAAGTCTTTTGAATGCATTTCCTGTGACATTGCTTCAGATTCTTATGTACTTCCTATCTTCAACTGTAGGAAGTATATAGTAACCCAAATCCCATTATCCTGTCGTAAAGAGACAGGATATTCAGCTAGTTTTGGCGCAGGCTAAAATGAAGAAAATCTCATTTCCTGCCTCTATTACTGGGGTATATATATAATACAGTAAAAAATTTTCCTACCCTTTATCAAGACGTTCCAAGCTTTTCATACATAAAAAATACAACAGTTCAAAAAGATATCCTCTTTCCATGACACAAAGACTGCCTTTGACAAATACTTTTTTATTTTTTAAAATAAAATCTGAATAATTCAAAGGACTTCTAATTACATCTAATAATGTTCCCTTTACCAGATCTGCAAATTTGTGCAGACATAAGGAAATCATCTTTATAGTGTCAGAACATGTCTTAAGAAACCCCTTTTTAGCACATAATGTGAATGAATGAATCTTTAAAGTTTTCACTAATTAAGGAAAAAAAAAAAAGTTCACCAAATTGCTGTCATTAAAACAGCTATGAAACTGATCCAGGGAAGCCCCTCTCCATATTTTTGCCAGTGTAATTTCTGTAGATTCTTCATCAGTAATTAGGTAAGTACCCTGCACCTGATGCATCTCCTTTCTTTATCAGCTCCAGGAAATAAAATTAGACTTTTGTTTCAGACACTAGTGTAGAAACACGGCTAACACTCTGCACTGCAATTAAATTTTGTTTACTAAAGGTTCATTTTTACTGTAAAAAGAAACTGCTACTCAAATACACATTTCCACACCAAAAAATAAAATCCTAAAGCTTGAATGATGTCCCACAGATTGAAGCAGAGATGGAAAAACAATAATGGAGCCAAACTGCAGCCAAAACACGCAACCTATAGAACTGACAGTGTTCAGCTGTAGTGCTGTAAAACGAATTTGACAGCATTTCTTTAGTTAGGTCACAGAGTCCCGCAAGCTATTTTTAATTTTTCTGAAACACTACAGATTATGACAACATACATAAAATTAAAATAGCATGTCTCATCTTCACATATAATCCCATGCTGTGTTAATGAAGAAAGAAAAAAAAAAAAAAACAAACAACAGAGATTTTGGCTAATGCATTTTCCTCTTACTTGCTCCAGCTTACAAAAACCCATGCATTTACTATTGTTGAACAGTAGAGGGGGCTCTCTTCCTTGAAAAAAGATCACTTGTCCGCATTTATGAAGTTGAACACAACTTTCATATTAACTAGCTAAATAGAAAATGTGAAAAAACAATTGCAAGTGCATTACAGGAGAAGTTCCCTTGAAAATAAATAATTTTAATGAATAATTTTAAGTCCTAACCTAAACCTATCCTAATTTTATGAAAATTGTTCACATTTTATAACAGGTGAACAGGTGCAGAAAGACAGAGCAATAAAAAAGGGAAAAGGCTATTACAGCACACAGCTACCACTATCTAACTAGGATAAGAAAATTTCATCCAGAGAAAAGCATAGAAATAAAAATTGTATGGTGGTTATGGCTGTGGCCTGAGAAAGCTACACATGGACACCATGCTCTGGGGAGACCGAAACTTCATCAGGACAGGTATTTGTGTTTAATGGCAGTACAAAGAGCAATGTATGATTCAGAAGACAATGGAATAAAGTAGCCCAGAGAAAGATTGCTTTGATGGGTGAGTTTTATTTCTACTTCCTAAAGCTAACTTTAAAACAACAAAAATAAAAGGGCACAGCACCAGTTGCAGCTTTGAGATATATTTTGGACTGTATTTTGAAACAACTCGAATTCCTTCTCACCACTATTTTTTCTGAAAATAAAAATGACAGGAAATTACAATATTTATTTGTTTCTTAAGCAATCAAATGCAACTGAAAAAAAACTAAACACTGTATTACAGACCTCTGCCAAAGCTTAGCAAAATCACGGGAAGTCTTCTAATTGACTTGTTCGTATTTTGATCATGTTCTTCGTTGGTTCATGAACACTCAAAGTAAATAAAACCACAACTCCACATTCTTTAAATGAGCTCAGGGGCACTGTAATGCTGAAATCAGGTGACCATCTGTCCCATCAAGGACTCCTAGAAATCTTTCTTTCCAGTTTTTTCCACTGAAAATGTAGTTACAATTCCACAAACATAACAAAACACTGTAATTTCTCTCTCTTTTTTTTTTTTTTTCCTCCTCCTTTGATTAGACATACTGAAGTACCTGTCCTTTTATTTCTCTGTCAAAATTAGTATTGGCTAAGGTATGATTTAAATACTAAAATGGGAAAATAGTTTCTCTGTTTGGGATTTAAGATTTCCAAGCTGTGATCCTGGTGTATATATATATATAAATATATATATATAAAAATAAAAAGAAAAAAAGGAGGTATTTTATTTTGAATTGCATATAGTCACCCTAACAAGAAGATCTGCTCATGTTTGCTAAGTTAGTCAAGTTCCTTTGTCATCAAAGTTTTTAAAAATAATTACAATTCACATAAACAAAATAAAAACAAATAAACAGAAGAACACCAAACAGAATTAGTGTGGGGCAGGGGAAGAGGGAGAAGATTCAAAGATTCTTACAAAGAATTTAACAATGTTGAACTTATTTCAGAAAAGTGCCTTGAAAGCTCTAGTGAAGCATCAAGAACAGATTAGAACAGTGGTGAAGTATATTAAAAATATACCAGAAAAGGGCTTCAATATAATATTGAGAACTTTTTATCCTAGGATATCAGGAAGTTTATCACACTCATGATTACTATCACTTGCAAAAGATCAAAATTAAAAGACAGGTTTTGTGTATATAAAAAACTATTTTGCCTCACAATGCATTCAACAAAAATATTCTTTAATATCTGTTTGTTCTGCTCAAACTTATAGCTGTTCAATCTACAAAGTTTACACGTCGTTTCTCTTCAATCTTCACATTGGAGTAGCATTCCACACTACAGCAGTTACAATGCCACATTCCCAAAACAGCCCCAGCAGTTAATTTTCAAAACTGAAACCAAATAAATTACATAGATATTTGTGATTTAGGCACAGCACTATAAGAACTGATTCATCAGTTATCCACAAAGTTGAAACTACACAAACTACAAAATTAATTTTACAGAGCTCCATAGGTAAATACATGTACATGCATACACAAAGTGGTTAGGAAGTTGAAGGAGGCGTGGAATATATTTGTCCACACCAGCTCAAGCTCTCAGAATATGAAATAACAACAAGATCTTATGAAAGCAATTATTTTTTTATATGGGCATCTAATAGACACCTCTTACAGAGCATGATGAACATTTTTACAGAAACAAACAAAAAACAATATTAAAAACTCAAGAAACCTAATTGCTTTGGAAGTTAAATGTATATTTGTTTTTGTAGCATTGCCACGAAGGCTAAAAGATGAATTGAAGAAATAAAAAGAACGAGATACTCAACAGCCAAATGCCAGAATGATTGTATTAAAATAAAAAAACAACTAGAGAACTGAACTTTTTTATAAGCTATTGAAGTCAACAGTTAAGCAGAATATTATCTGTTATAGATAGTCAGACAGAACGTTCCAAAGTCTCCGCATTGCGGAAACCTTGATTTTTCCATGCTGTGATTAGGTCAAGACAAAATTCTCCCCTAGAACCAAGTACTGGCAAAGCAGAAAAAAATTGCACAAAAGTCAGATGCTCAGAATGCTACTCTGCTAAAGATTAAGCTGATCATACTCTGAAATTTGGTCTCTTCACTCCTTAAACTATGTATTTTTACTTTTTCCTTTGAAACAGCCCTATCACTGGCATGGTACATCAGGCGAGAAAGATCAGTCAGCTGAAATTATTCCCACAAAAACTTCCACAGAATCCCAGTCCATTTACAGATACATTAAATACATAGCTCAGTTTATTCTATGGCATCTGGATTAAAGGAGGTACCTGGAATGTAGATTTATTAAAGCTACTCTGAAAAGACAAGAGACATTCAAGAGGGTCTGTGGCTGTAGTTAAGCAGGCTTTCCTCTATGCAAACTTAAGTTTAAAATAAAAAAAGATTCCTAACAACTTAAACATCTACATCTAGGTATTTCACAATAGCTCTCTACCTTCTTTCGGCACATATGAAAACTTGGGGTTTTAGGTATAATTCCTAGAATATTTTCCATGGTTTCAATGATAATAGTTTAAACAAATATTTTAAAGAAATTTTTTCCAATCAACATTATCAGAAATAGACTTTTGGCTAGAAACAAAGGGTCCCATGTTGAAAGATTAAATATTATTCCACCAAAAATTCCTGGTTACATTGTGTCTGATAATGTTAATTTCCTAAGGAGACACCATGCAGTTTTCATAATGACTTTGGAAGAAATGGACCAATTAAAAAGAAGAAGCTAAAGATAAAGCAAGTCAAAACAAAACTGTATCTTGATCTTAAATTCTGCAAGACAGCTACGTAAGGGAGGAAAATGATGTTTGCAGCTCCACTTGGCAGGCTTAGTGCGAACTTTACATCCAAAGAATACATAGTGTACATCCAAAGAATACATATTGCACATCCAAAGAATACATATTGCATAGAATATTTATAAATGTTCCCACTTCATGTAAAGCTTCATTTTGAGAATGTACTGCTTCAGGCATCAAAGTTAATCAACGGCAAGACACCAATCTGTAGCTAAGCAGGCTCTCTTAGTTCTACTGTTCATTAAACTTAATTTTCCAGTCTAGATAAGGTTCTCCTGCATTGTTCATAAAGTATGCAGTCTGGACTATTGATATTCTACTTGTACCACTGGCCCATATTAAAATATATTAATATTTATCTGTTTCTTAGAAAGAAATTAGAATTTTAATAAAGATACAGTACTTGCTAAGTTTGCGTATACTGTAAATGAAAATTAGTATCTGTAGCAGAAGTTGCAGATAGTTCAGATGTGAGATCACAGATCTGATTTTTGGAAGCCAGATTTAGATCACTTTGAATGGTTATCTTGAACTGAGATGCTTATTCTAACAGAAATAGTCTCACGGTGTAAAAATTGTACAGTACAGCAGTTGTATTACAAAATTTTAATTAAGAATCTGAACCTTAAAACTTCATGTGTTTTTTGAAGAAATGCTTAAATCTTATCACATCTCCTTATAGAGGAGTACAAAATTATTTATGCTGCCAATATTCTAGGAAAGCAATGGACTGCATTCTCTTTTGGCTTTACCATATGTTTTCTCTAGTTGTAAATTCAGAGATGGATCGGAAGTTATATGAAATGCAAGTTTATTAATATTCTTTCTAAAGTTTTGCATTGGGAGCAAATTATCTACTTGCTAAGGTAATAGTATTCTGCTGTCATTGCTGTTATGCTTCCTGATCCAATTTAAAAGTATGTTCTTTGTTCTCTGCTATTGCTTTTTCAAGAGAATTGCTAAACTTAACACTCTTTGCTGACCTCAAAGGGAATCAAAGCACTTCATAGGCTGTTTATTCCTTGACTGGCCTGTACAAACAAGAAAACTACCTCATGTATCTTGTAACTTAAAACATCTTTTAACACAGATACTAAAGGCAGAATATGGTAAAAACAGTTTATTGGCAGAAGACAGAGGTGGTGTCTTGTTGATCAGTTTGCTACAGTACAAAACAGTATGATATTGAGCTTGGATCTGCTTATTTATTCCACTGCAAACTGTATTTGTATCATTAAACAGTATGTAACACTTTCTTAATAGGCAATAGGGATATTTCACTTTTTTCATGATGAAAGAGTTGACTTTTTTTTTAACTGCAGTTTTAAGAATTCCTGCTATTCTTTCATTTTTTTCTTTGTTTTGTACATGACATAAAGTGACAGTGTTCTTGAGGAAACTGGTGTTTACACACATGACTACACAAGCATGACTTTTTATGACAAATAATATCTATAAGAAATATTTTCAGAATATACAGTAAAACAGGTAGTCAGCATAACAGGTATTCAGCCCATATACTCAAAATAATTCCATGCCCAGAGTTTCCATTGTTCTCAAGGGAGTCCTTCAATGCTGAATAGATTTGAAAACATATAATTTAGTTTGCTAAAGCAAACAAGATTTCTCATGAAAATCTGCCATCTTCCTTACACTACTGTGGCCATAACTTTCACCAGCTGTCTTCTGGTGAACTTTAAGATTATATATGAATGTAAGAATAATATTTTAGGGCTAAGGATATTTTAGAGAATATTTAGGTATTTTAGAGAATCTCTAAATATTAAAAAACTTTTAAAAGTTTTTTAGTAGTGCCTTAAAGTAAATACTTATATTCAGACCTGTTTAAAAACCCCAAGCTAAAATTATAATTATCAGAAACAGCCTTTATGTATATGTTTAAGAGAAAAAGAAAAATAAAGGAGGTTATCTAAGGCTGTGCCTGCATTAACAAGTAGTGAGGCCCAACAGAAGCATATCTGAAGAGTGAAATAGCATCAGCATCAGGAGCTTAGTTCCTTCTGTTCTGGTTCCCTAGGCAAAATGCTTGTTAATGTTTGCAGTGCCAGAGAGTGTGCTCTAACATCTCCTGGTTTAGCTTTAGAATATGAGAGGATTTAAATTAATGTGCTATAAGACATATACTCAGTGTAAACCAAAATAAGATAAGGGTTTCAAAAGCATGGTCCTGATCCAACCTAAAATGTTTGAAGCAGACATACTATCCCTCTAGGAGCAGACACAGTGATAATATATAACTCTAGTAACTGAGTCAACCATAGATTTTCTTTATTACATATGCTTACCTTCAGATTCTGCCTCTGAGCAACATGCATTTTGTCACCCAAAGGAAACATGACACTAGGCAAAAAGACTGTCATATTCTGACCAGGCAGAGAAAATTATCCAAATACCATGATTTTCTATGTTAATGAAAATACAGCAAAAGAAGTTTATACATCAGCTTATCATGTTCATATTTTCTTCATATGCAGATACGCACAACTACTGAAAAAATGTATTTCTGTCATAAAGTGATCATTACTTCAACGATGAGATACTTTGCTTATATAAATATGGATCAGCAATTTTCATGCTAAAATATTGCTACTGAGAGTCTACATTCCTGTTGCTCATATATGACTTCGCAAACTGTAAACCACTGCCATGGCAAAATGGTCATTAAAATGTCATAAAGGCAGTAAAAAATAGAAAGTGGAATAAAAACCACAAAAACAATAGAATATTCTGTCCCTTTTCTCATGAATTAACTGGGCATCTGAAGCTCATACACTTTTTAATAATGAGGAAAGATATTTAAAATTGGCAGTACCTGCAAGTAATCACTTTCATGTAAACTGTTCCAAACTCAGTTTTAAGTAAGCTGGAAGAATAATTAGTGTTTGTTAAAAAAGAAATATTGTAGCACACAGCATGATCTCATAAGTTTAAAGTGTTTTAAACAGCAATAAACAGTAAGGAGGAATGTGACGTTGGATTTAATACAGCACATCTATGAAGGTTCCTGTCAAACAAATAGCAGATCAGACACCACGGGTTTGAATCTAAACTGTAGTGAAATTAATCCACATAGAAAGATAGTAATGACTCCCAACTTTTTTCAGGACAACTTTATTGTCCCAGAATCACAAAAGTGTCAGCACAAATGTACCAAAAATTACCAAAGCACACTGGTTTATCCACTTCAATATCTTTACCTTAATTCCACAGAATGAATTCATGCGCACATTTTAAAATAGAAAAAAGTTTGCCCTTGTTAATGTTCATGATAATGTTTCTTTAACGCTGAGCAATTATAGGGTTAACTGGATTACAATTATTATGTTAAAATATTAGAACTCTAAACGAAGTAAATATCAAAACATTCTATAGCTAGTATGGAAACATTTGTAGACTCACAACAAAAATTGTTCACTAAAATTCTGCCCTTTTATCTTGCTCATAGATTTTCATTCCCCTCTATATCACCTGTAGTCTTAATTTCTAGATGTCTGGTATTGGCTTTTACCATTTTAAAACTTGCTTAATTTTACTTGTTCTAGATCATTCTGTAGTATCCTGCTGGCATTCCAACTTTATTTATGACTTCACTGTTTTTTTAATCTCATTTACAAACTATCCACACAAGCTTTATTTTTTCATCTTCAAACCCTGTGTAAACTAAGTCAATAATAAAGTGATGTGCAATCCTTCTAGAAACACATACACTGAAGATGCTTTACTAGAAACTACTTTTGAAATTATCAGTCAGGTCTCAGTGCTACCATGATTCTTGCATAGTCTAAATTTACTAACTCAGAGTATCATACAGTTCTAAGACAAACAGCACAAGAAAACTGAAAAATAAAATAACACACTTTTGTAGCCACATTTATAATATAATTTTAAAATAATATTACATATATAAATATAGAAAGAAAAATTAAAATGGTGGGCATCAAGTACAAATCAACATATACTGAATATCCCACAGAACTGTTAGTATGACAATAGCTCACATATGAGAATTTCCTTGAAGAGATTAAATCATTGACAAAAGTTTGCAAAATAGCGATCTCCAAATGAAGACAGATAATTATCTGCAACTGAAATTATATTTCATTTATATAATGTAATGTCATTTTAGCTATCCATTCTAAAGTATCTCAACCTCTAAGTACTAAGATTTCTAAATTGTACTACAATAAATATTTTAAATTAGCCTGAAGTGCAAATTACTACTCTGTTCTCATTCCCACCAGATAGAATTTTGCATTTAGAATACCCTCTGTTCTCTGGGGAAACATATGGTCTTCAGTGCTTAAGGAAATATGACTCATACAATAGGTTGCTTTCTACAGAGCTGCACATACAAGTTTATAATAAAAAATATTAGAATCCAGTATTCTGTAACCTTCGGTAATTACACACATATTGTATCATCACTCTTCCATAGAAACTTAATATTAAATTTTACAAATGTCTTATTGCCTGATGTTCCAGACAAAGTATCATTTTAAAGAAAACTATAAAAAAGCCTGGGCAAAAAAGCTGTATCTCATTTCATAGTTTAGTACTTTATGGTTTCATTTTGTACCCTGCTATGGGATGTCTAAATCAAGATATAAGATACAGAGCTTTCATCAGCTTTTCAAATTACCTAAGGTGGTAGAGCAGTACTTAAGCTAACCACCTAGTTACAAAAGTTACCTCTGCCATAGCTGTCTTCCCCTATAGCTGAAAAGCTAGAAATCTCTTCACAGAAGATTTGCAGGATTTGCTTCATTTGAATAATGTGGTAATCAATTTGATTTTATAAAAAAAAAAAAAGCAATGACAGGTGTTCTAAGTAACGTACTGCCTCCCTAGTCTTCAGATAGCATATACCCTCTCCCTCTACTATTTAGAATACCTTACAGTATGCAAAATTACCAGTAGAACAGGATAAGTAGTGAATTTCATTCCAAATACATAACTAGTTCTGTGGTAAAAAAACAAGCAAGCAAAAAACCCACAGTACCCCACTTCTAAAAAAAAAAAAAAAAAATATAAAAAGACAAAAACAACCAAACAACAGCAAAATCGATTATGTCATAATGTGCTTCAGATTTTGGAAAGGAGTAACATCACTCTCTTAAAATCATTCATCATCTTTGGAACTTTATCCTGTAATCAAAGTGCGTTCAGATAATTCAGCTACAATTAAATTTGTGGTCAATTCCACACTGAGCAGCAAAGAAATGAAGACTAATAAACTTCAGGGCCTATTATCAAAAAACAAAAGAACAACTCAGGAAACAAAATACATTCACAGATTGCAAAACTGGCCATTCACCTGCATTTTTAAATGAGTTTTGCTCTTCTAATGATGCTGGTGGAAAAACACTGAAGAATAAATTATTAATGCCAAATTCAAATAGGACTGGGACTTAGAGTTTCATTTCATACACGCATAGAGCCATATATAAATTAAGTAATAGCTAGCTTGACAGGACCTGTGTTTGATAACTAGTCTCTGAGTAGTTCTGTTATATGGTCTCTAAGGTGAAACTGAAAATGCAGACCTGATGCATGGTTCAGTTTTCTCATTACTCATAGGAATTCATGCTGTAGGTTTAAAAAAGACTTCCTCTTCCTTGTTCATCACTTTGTATGCCAAATGTTCAAAGCAGGAATTAGAGAAAATCCCAATATTTTCCCGATATACAAAAAATTAATTTTATAACTGTATTTATCAAACTGGCAATTTATAAAGGAACTTCAAGAACAAACATGTATATGGTTTCAAAATTAAATCCTACAGGAAAAACTTACTTTCACTGGACTTCCCATCTAGTGAAAGTGTAGAACTTTTACGCCTGTTAAACCTAACACTTTATAAAATGTCTACTGATTTACTTCAGTGATCTAACTACTATACTTCCTCATGTGCATAATCTCCATTTTAATCAAGGTGACGCATTCATAATTAATGTACATTGCTTATTCTCTAGGTATTTTGCATTTAATCTATTGAGTATTATGAGCATTACCAAGTCTACAGTTTTCATCAAGTCCTGCACAGAGACAGTAGAATGTGCCTGTTTCATGCAAACAGGCAATGAAAGCTGTGCAATAAGTCTTAGTGTTAATACAGAGTAAATGTACATACATTTAACTTATTTTTACAACCTCTTTAGTGCTGGTCTTTTTACCTATTTTCAATAAATCTCCAGAATCACACATGTACATGAATGGTCAGATAATGTGTATACATATATCAGTATTATGTATTCACAGAAACATCAAATAATAATAATGGATAAGACACACTCCAAAATTTTCTGCCATTCCCGTCTACCCAAATATTTTATATTTCAAGATTCACTATGTTAAAAAATAACTCAAAAGATAGATAACTGCCAAACAGCCTAAATCTCTGACCTTTTTTATTTTTTCATTTGATTGAATGCAGTGCTTCTGAAGATGAAGCAGCATTTAAAAGGGCTTAAAAAAGTCAGTATGAATAGTATCATATAGAATTACCATGAGGTATTCAAAGCCTAAACATCTGTTAATTAGCCATTGCATAAAACTGTATTAACAAATTGCTGGGAATTAAACTAAAATACAGTGTTTATATTGCATTATCTACCCAAAGTAGCTCCCTGATTTCAATCCCAACCTCAGAGAAAATATGGAGTATCTTATTCCTCACTTGAAGTTATTGCTCAACTAGAGTTCAAAATTATCATTTCCTTAGTAAGAAATTATTCTGTCTTAATTCTTCTCGAAATTTTAACTTCCTGTACAGGACTAAAATCTTATTTTATGTAACCTTTTATTTTAGCTGGTCATCCTTGTGCAAGTAAATTTTTATATCTTCAAAATGGAAGTTGTGAGGGCTTTATGAATAATTGAAGTACTTTGCATGCTATAGCCTCTGCAGTGTGTGCTAGAAAAGTTTAGGTTTGCAATTTCACTTCAGGGTACAGCACTATAAATGAGTTATTCGCAGTTCTTTTCCCAGCCAAGTGTGGGAGAGTACATTTTTTACTATATCAATATCATGAAAGTTCACTGTCATTTCCTTAATGCTTCTGTATTTCCTCACAGTTTTCTTATTTTCAGTCACGATCCCTGTAAAAGATGGATGTATTGTTACTTTTCAGAAAACTTCCAGGGTCTGCTATGCATTACAACACACTCTAACCTTTCACCTCACATTACAACTTAACAAACATGTTCAGACTTTTTGGAGTGTGCCTTTCTGCATATATTCCAGCCTATTTCCTCATTGTCTAGGCACTAAAGCAAGTCTCTAAAGTCTGAGTTTTCATATATTTCCATCAAGTTGAGTTAAATAATGAGATAAAATATGTATAATATAGTCAGCTTGATTTAAGTACCTTCTTCTTGAAGTCCAGAGGTGGAAAGTAATTCAGAATGAAGTTCAAGTTTTCACCTCTTTTTCATTCATATGTAAACAGTATTGATTGTATGGTATCTATTTTGTGAAATTAAGACTTCTGAGTGTAATACGCAACACATGCCAACAAAGCAACAGTGTCAGCAATGATGCCAAAACTATAAACAGAAGCCTGTAGGTCTAAGCCTGGACACATTGGGCATTGATGGGCAGTGCCTTCTGCACTGAAGGTAGCTTAAAAACCTTCATTGTCCATATATTTGGGATAAAAATTAATACACTGGTTCAGTCAGTTGAAATATAAAACTTATTTTAGTTCTGTGATCTGTAGTTTCGGCCTAGCCACAATGTTTGTTTGAATAGTGATGTAAATGCCCTGTTTTGACAGATAGGATGCAGTCTGATATTGCCTAAGACTGTTCTGTGAATGTATTCTTAACTCTGATCTCTATAGGAAAGCAGAATATAGGTGTGCAGACATATAAAAAAAGCTATGGTAAATAAGCTGAAGTGATTAAAACATCTTCTGTATTCAGCACAGCTACCCAAGCCTACTGAGCTAAACATGAAGCAGGTTCATCTTCAATAAAATTTCCTGTGATGGCAATAAAACTTCCTGTTATGGCACAGTGTATATGGACGCAATTAGCAGAAAACAGCTAAAATTCAGCCAGCTTATACCCATTACTTCCACATAACTTGCTTTAGGGTTTATACTCCTCACTAAATAGGGGAAGCAACTGCAACAGCTGTGAGTTCAGCAGCAGATGGGGTCAGTACCTTTGAAAACACTATGCAGACCTATATTTATACTTACACTTCACATATTTAGATAAATACTTAGGTATTTCTGGAGAAACTAAGTTTCATTCTTAATCATTTATCTTGTTTATTGTTGTTCTTTAACTAAACTCTCTGTGCTACAGTAATATACATTTCCATTGTGAACTATTTGGTCTGTGGTTTCAAAAGCTTGCTGTTGCTTAGTTTCCACTGGCTTCCTAGAAAAATCACAGCCCTAACAGTATGTGAACATGCACACCCAGACATACAAATAGTACATTTCTATTTACTATATATTCTATGACTAGCTGATTCCTTTTTATCAACTTTCTACCACATAATTTTATCATATTACCATCTTCCTATTACAGCAGACTTCTAGCAAGTAGTATGAAACTTTATTAGCCTACATGTAAATTATATTTACTTCTCAGTTATGTTTTGCCTTCTTTGATATATATTCATATCTGACTGCCTGAAGTGTATTTTGAATTATAAGTAGATAGAGTTTCAGGCAGAACCTACTTCCTTTTAATGTATACACCCTATTTCTTAATATCTTATTAAATTTTTTTTATTATAGCAGATGTGCTAGAAAATTTGTGGGATTGAGTAACTTTTAAAAAAGCATGCAAATACTTTTTTTTTTTTTTATAAAATAGGAAACTGAAAATAGTGTGTGTAGAGAATGAAATCCATCATTGCAATCTTGTCAGAAAATATTTGGAACTGGACACATTGCAATTTGCACTCAATTTGTTACATTATCATAATACAAAATACTTTAGATATACTGTAGGATCAAATTATATCTATGTGAATGGTTACTTAATTGTCTTATTTCAAGTATGGTGATCTACACTTTTCAGTATTTTTATACCTATGTTCTGTTAAGAAAGAATGGGAAAATATCTCTGAGAGCAGGAAAAAATGCAAAGCAAAAAAATCAAAAGGAAGCACAGAAATAAAACTTTCTATCACAGTTCACAAATTACTCTCAAGGTATCCCTTGGATAAGTACAGTTCATTAATTTCCTCTGATTATTAGGTCATCAATTTAGCAAAGAAGAAGCCATGGCCTAGAAGATATAATTTTGATGAAATAATAAGAGGATTTGCCATAATGTAATAAAATGTATTAATGTAGGAGGCTCATTCTCAAACAGTTGTATGAGATAATGGAGCACAACTATCACCCACATGCTGCTGAAAGAACAGACCTTCCTGGCAAAATGAACATAGAGTTTCACTGAGATACTGCACATGCTATGATAAAATCTGAAGCTACATTTTTCTAAGGCTTGTTTTCATATTTCACCTACAAATGGATAATAGGTAAATTACCATTTCATATTTATGTAAAATCATGTTATAACATTCCCACTGAAATGCATCAGAAAAGGCAAATATTTAGAAAAATATATGCAAAATTAAAGGCATCCAGTATGAGAGTATCATGCATATATCCTTGTACCTACAGAATTCCAAAAATAAATCAGATGACTCACAACTCCTTGTTAAGGAGTTACCTCAACAACATGTCGAGGTCAGGTGGCGCAAGGAACTGAACAAAGATTACTAGCTGCCTAAGAGTACCAGTACATTTTGAAAATGATACCTTCTCAGGAGTGTTCTATGCAATTTTAGATGCTCACTGAAAACCAAAACCATTTTCCAGATTTTAGACGCAACTTTTCCTATCCACCTGCATAGACACCACTAACATCCAGGGTCTTATTATTTTATATCTCCGCTATTCATCTAGAATGCTGCTGCAAAGAAAATTATCTAATCAATTTCTTCAACATCTCTGTCTTCCTTGGTGTATTCCATTGCAGTCTTTTTCCCCTTTCTATAGCATCCTTTCACCTTCAAGCTTGCTCATTAGCTATCCCCACCTTATTTATATCTTATTTCCTGTATGACAATTCCCACTTCCAAATCAGCTCTCATACCAACCCTCAATTAACACTTGTCAAATATTCAAACAAGCTGAAAATATTCTTTTCTTACTGCAAGGAAGAAATCCACTAGAAAGTAATTTGCAAGATTAAGCCATAAATCTCTTAAATTCCTCTGGAGTGACTGCTTTCTTGTGATATTGCAAAAATATTGATCATATTCTACATGAACATGAAAAAGTTATTAAGCCTGACCAATCACAAATTTCAGCCTGGGATCAAGTACTGTAGATATAATTGCAAACCATGCATCCTGTCATACATTAGGCCTATTCAGATGACAGGTAATATCCAGTCTCAGCATCTCACATAAAATAATCATTCCACATCAAAAGTAAGGGCTGACATCTCCTGGTGAAAAAAAAGGAAGCAGAAAAAAATATTAGTCTTTTACAACAAAAACCACTTAAAATTAGCATCTACACCACTTGTAGCACACAGAGATTTCACTGGTGTTAAATGTTAATATTTTCCTGAAGGTCCACTAAGTTCCTTCTAAGTAATGGAAATAAAAGGTATTTTATCTGACTTTATCCCACCTAGATGTCTTTCTGCTCATTCTCAAGACAGCAAAATGCTGACAGACCACACAAAAATAAAGTTCAGAAACATTTACAAAATCTGTGGAATTAGAAATGGAAGTTTCATATAATTTAAAAGCTGTACAGTACATGTCCAGTGTTTATGGAGTGGCTTGGAAATACCCTTCACTTCTGAGAATGAGCATACTCAGAAGGTGCTGCTTTTTCAGCAACATCACTTGGAATTTTACAACTGCATTGCCTTATATAAATGCTAAATCAATGGTTTTTTGTGGTGATCCAATATTCCAAGGTACTCCAGCTGAGATGCTTATATCCAGTTTTAAATGAGCAAGAAGCTTCATATATGGAAGGAAGTCTTTTTAGGGCACTCTGGAATTCTGCTCTAGGTTAAGCTGCCTGTAACCCCTGTGTCTTTTGTTTGCCACTGCGACCTCCTTTCATATAACTAAAATTTAGGATCTTTTGAATTCTTACTGGATGGTTAGATCTTTGGACTGAGTTATCATTCTGTCTGAGTCTTCAACACTTCCAAAACCAAGGAAATGGTAACATGATAACAATGACAGCTATACACAATGGATAAAAATAATCACTTTGTGTCTGAGTCAGTTAGAAAGTAATAGAAATTTTCTGGCTTTCATAACTTCATATTGTTCCTCAATAAAAGAATGCTCTATTTCACCTTGAATAAATAGCTACATACTACTAATGTAAAATGAAATTTATTTAATATCCACAAGGTGCCATGCATATGAGAAATCAGGAATTTTTCCCAGGAAAAAGGAGAAAAGTTTGTGCTAGTTTCAAAACTTAATAACTAATAATATAACAGGTAAAAATAATGCTGTTAGATGTTTTTAATTTCCATCTATGTAGCATTTTTATTAAGCAAAAACCAACATTACATGGTTTTCATCAGCCATGTATTCATTATACTAGTTGTTCTATATAGTAAATAAGTTACATAATTTGAATACATAAACATAATTAAATCATTATTTATGTAGGATAAACATAGTTTCTCCTAGTTCCTCTGGCTGGAACTCAAGAAAACAAAGGAAAGTTCATGATCTTTGGAAGAAAGGGCAGCTCAGGGGGCTACAAGGATTGTTGTGAGATTATGCAAAGAGAAAATTAAAAGGGCCAAAGCCCAGCTAGAACTTAATCTGGTTACTGCCAAAATGACAATAAAAAATGTTTCTATAGATACATTAGCAACAAAAGAAGGGCTGAGGAGAATCTCTGTCCTTTATTGGATGCAGTAGGAAACAGTTACAGTGGATGAGGACATGGCTCTTTGCTTCAGTCTTTAATAGTAAGACCAGTTGCTCTCCAGTCACCTGAGATGGAAGACAGAGACAAGGAACAGAAAGAAGCTCCCATAATCCAAGGGGAAGTAGTCAGCAACCTGCTACACTTAGACACTTAAGACATACATGTCTATGAGCCTGGACAGGATCCATGCAAAAGGACTAAGGGAGCTGGTAGAAGTGCTCATCAAGCTACTTTCCACCATTTATCAGCAGTCCTGGCTAAACAGGGAGGTCACAGTTGAACGGAGGTTAAGAAATGTGATGTCCATCTACAAGAA
>WYDI02013320.1:0-26182 GCA_009867235.2 Psittacus erithacus
GGACAGGTTGTGGGGGGGAAAACGAGCAGGCTATATGCTTTTCTAATTTACGACTAAGCTTAAACCACGACAACTGTTTACTTACAGGGCTGTTGTTAGTGCTCTCACTGATTGTATTTTTCGTTACCTGAACTCTAAAACAAATCAAAATTCATACTTAGAAGAATTCTTTCCAACCAAAACCAATATTCTTGCTTTTACATCAATGTGCTGTGGCAAATGAAACTGAAATTTCTTAACATCACCCCAGATACTTAAAAATACTTGCATTTACTTCAACTACAGCTTTATTCCTGGAGCAGTATTGAGTCAAAGCATGAAGGAATGTGAATAGGAACACATACGGCAAACAGACATTAAAACTTAGCTTTCACATCATAATATGTTCTCCCATGGTTTTGTCTTTCCATATCAAAGCTTCAAAATGGTGTGTTCCACCTTTTTGTCCCTTCCCTGACTTCTGCAGAGAGGAAATGTGCTTGCCACAGACATTTCAGATAGAAACAACTGTATGATCTGTGCTCAGCTGACTTTAACAGCGACCGGTACCTGGAAGGAAGTCCAGAGCTAGAGGAACTATTTCCAAATAGAACCTCTCTCATGCTAGGTTTGGAAGATACATCTTAAGATTCGTAGGCTATTCAAGGCAAGCTTTTCGCTGATACCTCATCTTTAGCACAATTATTTCTAAGGGACAAAAATAGACATTTTCTGAAGGCAATTAGTGCCTTTAGGAACATGGTAAACTTAACTTTCAAACTGAGCTTCAACATATGAATGTGCTGCTATTGAGGATAAATTTGTAGATATAGTAGGACAACTCCTGTATTTTCCCTTCTGCAAGGGAATATTATCTATTGCAACAGGACATGGCTTGCAGTCCTGTGTCTAATGCTTCCAAGTGCACTCCTAATACTTCCAAAGAAAATAAGTTTTGTTCTTTCAGTTCATATCTAGTGGACATTGTGCTACATCAATCTTATTCAAGTGAAACCTACAGTCCTAAATTAAATGTGCTTTTTTGAGCTCAAGTCTCTAGTGAACAGTTGTTCTTCCCAGAAAAGTAATACACATAAATCACCATAATTCATTGAGAAAAAAGAAACATTGTTATTGAGCAAGATGTTCTAAATGAATGGTGAATCTGAACTTTTAACTGTTAGAATAAATGGAAAGTCATCTCAATGTTCTTGTTATTGTCAATATAATGGGGGACAATGACTTTAAATGTGCATAAATTAAATTTCATGGCCCATTAAAGCAAGAGGTATCAAGCTGTTTTGGTTTTGTATGTAATTTTTATTTCTCTTCTGTCAAAAATATGAGCTACACTATAATTTTTGGCTGACTTGAGAACTTTGATATTATTGTTATTAGCATTATGGTTTTTATTTATTCAGAGAGCTTTGAGGTTGGACTTATTTCCAGATTATAAGCTTTCCCAAGGCAGCAGATAATCCAAGCTTTGAAATTTTGTTCATAAACACAGACAGAACACTAAATCCCCCTGTACCTAGTCAATATAAGGAAACACTTATTTTGTAGTTACTTCTGGATCCAACTAAAAATAGGCAAATGTAACTGGTCTTTATTAGACCTGATATGCAATTTAAAAAAAAATGAAATCAAGCTATCAAAAAGCATAGTTCCAAAAGGCCTTTGAATAGTGTAGTTAAAGACGATTGATAGCATAATAGCACAAAGAAAGATCAAGTGGTGTTTGTCTGACAAGGTAACCCAGTTCTTTTTTTTTTTCGATTTCCACTTGTGTTCCTACCTCATGTGATGAGGGAATCAGACATACTGTATTTATATGTAGGAATGTGAGCCTTACCCTAAAGCCTAAGGGCAGAAGCCCTTCAGGTCTTCCCTTCATAGCCTTCAGAGTTGACTGCTGTATGTATATATCTGTCCAGCTGGCCACAAATAGTCTTCCCAGCTGGTTAGATGCCTCCAATGGTTTCTATCTGAACTTAAATAGCAGGAGAATCACTAAAAAGGCACAAATTGGTGTTCAGTGCAACTGCTTTGCTTGAATCACACCCCACTTCAAAGCTCATGGGATTCATGTAGCTTTCTCTCTGCTAGAGGCAGCGTTGGTCATTGCCATAGGTTTTTTGACAGAAAGCTCAAATCAAGTCAGTAGGCTTCTAATGCAGAATTTTAGCTTAAAAATCCTCCTGCTGACACATAGTGTGCTGATCTAGACTATGTCTATATAACAATATTACATTGTACTACATAACACATTAGAGATATAAGGTGCATACTGGAATTTTTAAGTTAAAAACTTCAAGAGTTAGAACTTCCAAAATTTAAATGTAAAAGTTTGCTTATATGCTGCTAATCTCACAAAGTTAGTATACTGTTGCCCTGTCCTTTGAAGCAAGCTCCTACACAACAGCTCAGACCTTCAAACCTTTGCTAATACAGTTGTTTGTTAAGTAGTGGAATAAAGTAATGATGTATACTGTTCAGTACAAGAAGCGTGCCAGGAACAACAGAAAAGCAAGAGATTTCCTTCCCTTCCCTCTTCTTTGGCCATAAACATAGATGTTACCTTCAGCTGTACTTTGACAAGAAAACTGGACATACATAGCAAATTAAATAGAGCAAAAATCACCCTAACCTGGAAGGAAAGTAACTTACTTACAGTAAGAAAGAACAGGTAAAATGAAATCAAAGTTGCTGACTGGAGAGGACATGAACTTTTACTATGGCCTTGGCTGAGTGTCATTATTATTGAGTTCAAATAATAACATTTGTGACCCTTTTCTCATATGTGTATTTATATGCTCTGCATTACTGTAAGGCCATTTAAGCAATTCTCTTTTGAAAGAGACTGATCATGAGTTATCAAGATACACACATTGATCCTCATTTTTCTTGCATCTTCTGTAATCCAGAGTGTCTGCATATAATGCATAGGTGTCTGATTTTTTCACTACCATAAATAATGCTCCAGCTGTAGAAATATAAATACTGATACATAGCAATGATACATATGTGTGTGCATGTGTGTATATATTTATAAATAGCATATATAATGTTATCATTATATACGATATAATATTTATATAAGATATATATGTTATTTATAAATGTATGAATTTATATGTGCCAGATATCTAAAACTTTAAGGCACTATGTGTTATGGTCCCAGAAAACCAAACCTTTAAAACACTAAAGGAGACTTTAAGACCCCTGAGGTTAATGAAGTTGGTCACTGGCAGATGTTTAATGTCTAGATGAAGAGAGATCTTTAGTCCATCTTCTCTGTGTGAAAAAAACTCATTTAGTTTCAGTGAAGTTAGTGGACAAACTTTCATTGTGACAGTAGGGATAAAAACATATAATTGCAGATTCACTTTCAAGAAGATTCACTTGGCATAAACAATTTCTCTGAAAATGGGTCCAGAAAAAATATAAATCAGATGGCAGGCTTCACAGAATGAACAACTGAATTTAATTAAAATCTATCTCATCTGCCTTAAATTTGCCACTGATAGCCACCTCTGAATTAAAAAAAAAAAATAAAGCTTATTTCACCAGAATGTTGGAGAACATTTTCCGAATTGTGCCATATAGTAATAACTAGAAGAATTGTATTTGTTATCAGTGTGAAAACCCTTCTGTACTTCTGGCAAATATCATACTCCTAAAGATGAATATTATAGCTGGATAATTTTGTATAAGAAGCTTGATTTATGGAGCTAGCTGAGAGCATCGATGATGCTACTCTCTATTATACACGAACTGGATATCAGTAATATGCATGTAGCTTGCAAAACATTTTTAAACAGAACAACAGTTCCTGTAAATTTCATATATTGTATGACTGACATTTTTTATCCCACAGAGTAATTCAATTTCATCATTGTAGCTGACTAACATTTTGAATAACAAATATTGCCAGATGCTAAATAATCTGTCTTAAAAGAACAAACTTAAAACCAATGACTCCCTGTGCTTTAAAGTTAGCCAAATTCAAGGGAATGGGAACAGATACTTTTAGTTGCTATAACTACATCTAGTTCAAACAGTTTCAAATTTGGCTAATTTTTTTTCATATTTTCATAGGATATCACAGTCACTGTGATTATTATGAGTGCTGCTGGACTTGTTTCCAAGAAGCTCTGAGGATTTAATGAAATAATACAAAAAATTTAATAACCAGAGCACTGAATGGATTATATATGACAAAGGATCTGTTAGCATGTATGAGGACTAATACAGAGAAATTTCATTCAGTACAAGATATTGTGAGGCTGTTTCAGGAGAAGATTAATAGTTCAGAAAGCCAAAGAAAATATGAACAGAGCAATTAAAAATAACAACAGGGAGACTGCTTGGCAGAAAAAAAAGTAGAAAAGACAATTTTCTAAAGGAAAATTATAGAAGGAAAATTGTTCACAGGTAGATTGCATGGTACAATTTTAATATCATCAGTATGACCTATTTGTAAAGCTACAATAAGCGAAATGGTGCATAAGGAAGAATTAGTAGCATTATTTTTGTATTAGGATTTCTGTATTTTTTTATTAGGATTTCTGTATTTTTGTTTTAGTGTTGTTGATCATTCAGAACTTAGGGATATTGAACATAAACAATTATGATCTAAGAAGAACTATGGCAGCCATCAAGTTTTAAGAACACTTTCAGGATTTTTTGTGAAGTACTAATTCAAAGTAAATGACAAGAATTAAAAGTGAATGCTGAAACTTTTAAGGCAAGACATGTTCCTGAGAACCCTGTGCTTAAAAATTAAACTAAAAATAAAATCTTAGTAAAAGGATAATGCCAGGCTGGAGCATTCCCGGCTTAATAATGTTTTAATAAACATTTTTGGTTTTATTTCTAGGGATTTTTTCTAGCAAACCTAGAAATAAATTCCATTTCCATTTGTAGAATTGATAGAAACTGCTATGCATTTCTCTTTCCAGTAAATACTTAGGGGTTTGTATTAACAATAACAATGTTTAGTCACTGGAACCAGTGCCAAGGGAAGTGAGAGATTCCTCATCAAACAAAAATTTTATGACATAAAAAATTAAACGCATAGTCCAGTTTGGCTCTAGGTGAACATTAAAGGCCATATCAGCAAGACCTCATGCTTCTTCTTTGCCCTAAACTTTACAATAAAGGATCAAAAATACTATAGTCCAACACCATAATTGAAAGGCTCAATTCTTGTTATTCCATTCTTGTAACTCACATGAAGTGGGTTCACTCAAATCATGTAAAATTGGGGAAAAACTACAAGTAAAGACTCCCCTCCCCCATTTTTTCTAAATATTTAAGTTGCAAACAAAATTCAGCAGATTAAAATTTAAAAAGAAGACCCTAGAAATGATTAAGAAAGAAGATGAACATTCATACATTATACACACAATACATTAGATTCAAACAAGGAATCTTCACACAGAAAGATATATACTTTGTCAGTAGAGTTCATATAGTTTTCCCAAACTCATGATCATAAGAAAATACACGTTTCTGAGCCTGAAACATGAATTTCACATGCTTCCTCTACTTTGCGGTACCTTTTTTTTTAAATTTCATGGGAGTATTCTGTCTGACTTCAATTGCTCAAGCACTTACCTCTTTTCAGCTGATCACTTACTGAACAATTTGGACTTGCAGTAAGTTCTGAATAAAGGATCCCGAGATAAGAAAAAAAATCCACCTTAACTTCATAGTTTATCTTAAAAAAATAAAATATGTAGGGTTTTTTTTTAATATATTATAGATGGTTTAGTATCACTTACATCTATGTGTAGGTGGTAATCACCTTCATAATCTGAAGAACTGAATGCCACGGCTTTCATCCACTGGAGTACTGGCATCAGCTATACTCAGGTTTCCTGTGGATACCTCCTCAAGGATTCAGAAATCCTGCAGTAGCACAGAGTTCAGTGTCATAGTTTCTAATCTCTTTCTCATGTTATCTAGAGAGGGTTTGCAGGAGCTTTCAAGTGTGCCAGAACCTGGAAGAATTTCTGGAACCTATCTTTAACATAAGTCAAATAAATTTGGGAGCTACCAGAAACTAGCTTCCAACCACCTCATGATCCTCAAAATTTATACTCACAGCTTTCCAGCCATACCGAAAAAAGGGGACCCCTGACCTTTGAGACAGTCAGATTTTTATCAAATCTGTCATGCATGCAGAATAGCAGTGATCAGTTTGTGTTGAGAGACTATTAAAAAGGAAGGGTTTGAAAACAAGGTTCCCAACAGAAAAATGATGTAATTATTATTCAAGAAACAGGCATCTCTACTCTGTAACACAGTAATAGCAAATTATTAAAAGATAAATATGGGATATTTAGCATTCACAAACCAAGCTATAAAAAAGATTAATAGAATATTCCCAAAATGATCTTATAAATACATCACATAGTACTGAAATAATGATTAAATTCCTGCTTAACTCACAATATCACTAAAGATTAAGATGATGTTTGAAATAATTCCTTATAAATTGAGCTGGGATATAAAAAGGTTTTTCTTAGCTGCCTTTTATTTCTCATGGACTGCCTATGACTAGATGATTTTATTTTTTTTGTAATAGCAAAGCTGAGTCTTTGGTAAAATAGTTAGACATAAACATAAAATGAAGCCAATAATAAGATCCGTGAGTTTTAAAATGCTCCAGTCGTGATGACAACATGGATTTGAAAATGCAAAGGTTTAACATGGAAGACTCCCAGCAGCCCAGAATCAATGTCCTCAGGGCTAAGCTGTGGACAGACTTAGGAAAGAAAGACCAACAGGCCACACCAACCCCAGGTGACTCCCTTTGTCGCTGATCTGAGATAAAGTAGTTTGAAGACATAAATTATATGTCTACTTTGCACAGTACAAAGCATTTCAAAGTTATTTCAGGGCCAGAAAAATCAGTGTCAACATATATGTGTCCAATTCCACATTAATACAGTTACTTGGTTTCTAGGAGGTGGGCTTATCATATAAAAGCAGTGCAGCTCTAGGATGTATAGGTGTACTAGTGTTGCTCCAAGCAAATCTGGGTACTGCATCATGTGGAAGGAAGTTGTAAACAGACTTACTGAAAAATCATGGCCTCTCAGCTACCATTCTACGCCAAATACCATTCATGGATGAGACATACTTTTACCATCTTGTGAGAAATGTTGATATTATAAATGAAAAACCCACAATTACTAGGAACAAAAAAAAAAAAGGATTTTTATTGAGTTCAAATTATAAAATAATTCAAATAAATTCAATTTGCCGCTTCATTTTAATAATGTCATGCCAGTGTGTGTGTACCACTTGTAACGTAACTGGTTCAATAAATGCATTTTGAACTCTAAACCAACATTTTCATTTAAAGAATTAATAAAAAAAAATTGTTTGTACTTTTTCTTTTAAATTTAGAAAATTGCAGATATCATTAAAATTGCTGTATCATTAAAAAAAGTTGGTTTAGAATATATGTCGTAGTAATGTGAAGTATGCCATTTACAGAATAGCAAATAGTGAGACTTGATGGGCTTGTGCTTTGCTATCTGTCCATGTGCATCACAAAAATCAAGATCAACATTTACCCTCCAAATATATCATCTGTTCTCATTCAGGTTATGCTTCCTATCCCCTCAAATCTTTATTTGCTGTATATTCATGTTTTACTGAAAGATCAATTTTAGTTGACTTCTGAACACTGATGAGAAGAAATATATTTTAAATGCACACAGCTAAACAAATGCTTTATAATTATAACAGATTCCTCTGAGAAGCTTTTGCTAATATTCTGTTCCAGATGGCAGTTTCTTAATAAGCTTAAAAGCTTCATGGATAAACCCCTGGACATTAGAACTGATAAATAAATTGCTTTTAAACAAAGCAGAACAAAAAAATCAAAGTTGCAGAGGTCACTCAGTACTTTGAACCCTGGGGTTTTAATCTCTCTAAAGTATACATATAAGAGGACCACCTGCAATCGACTTCAATGTAGAGACGGCTGTGCAATACTAATTCCTTGCTAGAGGCAGAAAAAGGTTTCAGTTTCCTATCTGTGAATTGACTTGCTTATAACAAATAAATTTTTGTTATGTAAAATAAAACAAACAGAAAAAATCCTGAATGAGAGTGCTTGAAAAGAGAAAGGAATTAAGAAAATTAAGTAAAAAGATCACTTTTCAAATTCTAAATTAGCACTTTGTCGTGGTTTAAGGCCTGCCACGCAGCCCACTCACTGCCTCCCCCCCACTTCCTCCCTCGGCTCCCGGAGGGATGGGGAAGAGAATCGAAAGAATACAACTCCCACAGGTTGAGATAAGAACAGTCTATTAACCAAGGTGTAGCACAAATCACTACTGCTAGCACCAATAATAATAATGATAAAGGAAATAACAAGAGAAAAGACTATAACAGCTCACCATTGACCGATACCCAGCCCCACCCCAGCAGAATCTCCAGCCCTTCCGGGTAACTACCCTTTACATCCTGAACATGACGTGCTGTGGTATGGAATACCTCTTTGGCTAGTTTGGGTCAGCTGTCTTGTCTCTGCTTCTTCCCGGCTTCCCCTCCTCCCTGGCAGAGCATGAGGCTCAGAAAGTCCTTGGTCAGTGTAAACATTCTAAGCAGTAGCTAAAAACATCAGTGTTATCAGCACTGTTCCCAGACCAAAAGTTAGAAACACAGCACTGCACCAGCTACTAAGAAGGAGAAAAATGACTGATACTGCTGAACCCAGGACACACTTCAATAGACAAGATAAAAGTAAGCCAAAAATCAAAGTGAACAGTAGACTGATAAACTGATAATTAAGGAAAAAGACAGTACATTTGCACTTCAAAATTCTCGCAGCTAAGTATACCAAGATCTAGCTACAATGAGAGATCCTACCAGTCAGTACCTTCATTTACCTTTCTTCTTATTTTTTTTCTATAATACTTCAACAGTGTCTCAGTAGCATGCTCAAAAGCTATTTAGCAAAGATGCACCTAACTGTATATCGTAATAACAATATAAGGATATTTAAAAAGAGAAAACCAAAATCCAAACCAAAATAAACCTGTCTGAAGGCAATTAACAAACATTAGCTGTTGACTAGGCTGTCATTCCAAGAGAGGTCTGCAAAAGGTCAACTTAAGCAGCACCAGTTCAAATGCTGTCACACGTTGATTTGTGCAAGTGGCAGAATGAGGAATACATTCTGAATTTTTTTTTTTTGGTACACTAACTAAAAAGAAGTGAAAGCAGTGTGGTGAATGAGATTAGATCTTAAAATCTTGTTGACGAAATAGTGATATCTCGAAAGTCATAATGAAGTAATCGCAGATTTCTATGGTGAATAAATCTGAAAGATCTTCAGAGCAAACTTTCCATGTATTCTTACAAATACAAACTTCTGACAGAAGTCTGCATGGAAAATTATGGGGAAAATGAAAAGACAGCTTACACAGTTTGCAGTGTTTTGGAGGGACTAGAGTCCCCTTCCTTGTTGACAAAACATTTGTTTATTTTTATCAGATAGCAACCTGCTTCAGGTGGCCCTGCCTTGGCAGGTGGGTTGGACCAAATATCTCCAAAAGTCCCTTCCAACTCTAATGGTTCTGTGATGATGATGAATTTTGAGATTTATCTCAACTAAGAATGTTCTTTTCATACATTTATTCTCCCTGAATATATCTGTTCCACAGATTTCCTTTGAAAGCCCACTGGAACACCAGAAAAACATGGGAAGAAATTGGTCTAGTGGTTGTTGCATAACTGAAGTAGGTTGCATTGAGTCTATATCAGGAAAACTCTCCACCTTCAAAAATACAGTCTCAGAAATCTTCAGTTTTTCTCTGGGTCAGTTTAAATTGCATTTCAGTCTGTTAGCACTTACAATTAAGACTTTAACGGTTTAATTTGTATTTACTATCTGTCATGAGATTTTGATTTTGATTGCTTCCTTAATTATATGGTAATTAAAAAAAAAAAACATGTCTCCATTTATTTTATAATCAAGATTAACACTATGCCCACAAATGATGACTACAGCAATTTCAAAGATTTAATGAAGGTAGATAAGATATTAGAAGTGTTTAGGCATAAAAGAAATTGGCTTATTTATTCCTAGCATTTAACTGTTTGTAGATTTCTCTGTCCTTAACTACTACCAATAACATTTTATATTATAATTAACCAATCTAGGGACTATAAGCAATTGGAGTGCACAAAGTACAGGAAAAAGCAGCATATCTGATGGTAGAGAATGAGCACTTAGGAATTACAGTACATTCTTTAACTTTAGTTTGTTATGATACTCTGTCAGATTAAGCTTATCTAATCCATGTCTGCAATTATTTTCCTTGAAAACTAATAAGAAAACAACTAATAAAAGCATTTGTTAACAGCTAGAATTACATGAATTTTGGCTTCA
The DNA here is from genome assembly GCA_009867235.2 of Psittacus erithacus. Lineage (NCBI taxonomy): Eukaryota > Metazoa > Chordata > Aves > Psittaciformes > Psittacidae > Psittacus > Psittacus erithacus. The sequence goes on from WYDI02013320.1 coordinate 10,400, forward strand.
TGGCTTAATCACAGAGATAAAACAGATTTTAAAAAGCTTTAAAAAAAAAAACTTAATATATTGAGGAATTTCTAAGAGTTTTCCCCACAGAAAACATAAGGTAAAAAAGTAGGCTCACTTTCTTAACGTGTAATAAATTTGAGGGGTTAAGAAGAGAACAGGTCTTTTCATTGAACTTGTACCTTAGAAAAGTTTCACATAAAGTTCAAATTCAAGAAGTAGATGAGTTTAATTTGGTTTTACTTGAAGGAAAGAAAAAAAACCAAACCAAACCCATCACAGTAGCTTTAAATGGAAATAAAAGATTTCCTGTGTTTGCTCTGCCCCAGTGCTCCAGAGTGCATCCAGAGATGTATGGGATCCCTAGATGCAGCAGATGTTCAGGTGAGGGAGAGTTTTTCCAAATGAAAAAAAAGTTCCAAGCTTTCTTCCAGCCAATCTGAAATGTTTGTCAGGAGGAACTGGATGAATATAGAGTGGAATCAATGGAATATGCTAGGAAAGCAGGGCAAAGACAGCAAATTAGGGGGCAAAGACAGCAAATTAGGGCACAAAGACAAGAATAAAAATTACAAAGGTGAAAGGGTTAAAAGGAAAAGGATAAAGTTTTGGTTCATCTGCAGCTCAGACGATGTACAACATCCACCCCAAAGACTGTTTTAAATATTTATTACCTCTCCATATTCTTTAGGTTATTAAAAAAAAAAAAATATATGTGTGTCAGGGACAATAGATAGTGGTCCGTGGTGAAACACACGAAGATAGAAAATTACTGTTTGCTCACTTTGGCTCCTCCTCGGAAGGTCCCGCTTTGGCTCCTCCACGGAGAGTCCTGCTTTGGCTGCTCCCTGGAAAGTCCAGCTTTGGTTCCTCTCCGAAAAGTTCTGCTTTAGAACTCCCTGGAAAAATCCCGACCCTTGGAGACCTTTCTAGATATAGCTGGCCACTTCTTCTGACATAGGCTGGCCCTCTGTGTCAGAATGAGCATGCATTTTTGTCAGTATAAAAGCCTGAGCCTCATGCGATGTGTGGAGGTAGACCCTCATACCACCCAGGTCAACGTTGCCTCTGCAGGGATGCCCTCTAAGGTAGAGCCTGCCTCCTCGCACTGCGATGATGATTGTTGGAGCTGGTTTCCTGGTCGTCTTCACAGGATCCTTGAGGTTGGTAAGATAAACACTCTTCAGAAATATTCTTTACTGTATCTGTTAGATTTTTTATATTTTCCTATATTAATAAACAAGTTGAGAGTTACTTGTTAGTATCTCATTTCTCTCACGTGGAATCCTTGAACTCTGAACAATATGCAAAGTTGCATAATGATCATATTACTGACATGCAATCTCTGTCTCAGAAGAAAAACTATAAAAACTCTTTCACTCATGTAAAGTCCAGAAATTCTCTCTATGTAACTGTTTTTACTGATAAAGCATAGAGATAAAATAAAAGCCCTTTCAAGCAGACTGATGTTGAACATACCTGAGCATGATGTTGAGGATGAACATATTGGGAAACAAAATGAAAGCACTTATTCTTTATTATATATCATCTTCACAAACACCAAAATTGATAACACCATCACTACATTTGATTCTGCAAGGTTACAGAAGAGCTTTCTTGTGTCTCAGCTTAGTCATAAATGGAATACAAAAAGTGAGTGAAAAAAGAAAGAAACAATGAAAAATTTTAACCTTCCTATTTGGTAACCCTGAATGCAGGTTGCATGGTAATTATTTTTTGTGAAAAATATGAAAGATCTCAGAGGCTGTGAAGCATCCAACATAATTGCCTCTTGATGACCTCAGACAAAATGTAGAAAAGCCACTTGTTTTACTAGCAGAATTTACAAAAGAGTGTTCAGAAGGAGAGTTAACATGGAATAACTGACATGCAAGAAATCCTAAACCAAATTTATCTCCCTGCAACATATTAGTGTACATGCAGCTGAGCACAATACAGCTAACTGTGTTTCTCAATCATAGAATCACAGAATGGTTTGAGACAGAAAAGACCTTAAAGATATCTAGTTCCAACCCACCTGCCATGCACAGGGACACCTTTCACTAAACCAGGCTGCTCAAAGCCCTGTCCAATGTAATGCCTATCCTTAGCTCACACACAGAACAACAAAAGAAATGCTAAGCTTTTAAAGAGAAAAAATGGAACAATGTTTTTATATTAGACTGTTTTAACTTCTCACTCATTGGCATTTGCTGATAATAGATAAGTAGGTTGGGATGCCTTTCTAACCTAATCTTATACAAGCAGTAACATAATTCTGTTTGAGACTTACAAGTTGAACAAACCAGCCGAGCTCTATGGACAACAGTGGATAGGTATCACTTTAAAGTATAAAAGGTTCTGTCCATCCATCACTTCTGTTTAGTCTTCATGAGGGGGAAACTCAAATGTTGTAGACCACAATTTGCATACCACTTTTTACACAAATTATCAAAACCAAACATTCTTAAATTGCAAGGATTATGCAACCCAAGGGAAAAAAATGTACTGATTCAGTTTTTTCAGAGTTTGTAATCTACTTAATTGCCCCTTACACAAATTAAGATTTTAGATATCTGAACTACTGTGCTTTTTCTTTTTACCAAGATAATTTACCATTTCATTGAAGAAAATTATTTCAGTAAACCAAAATGTGATAATGTGAGAAAGCAAAGAAACTGTACTCCATTTTAGACAGTTTCTCTAAGTGTTAATTTCCATTAGGCATTGCAAAATGTTGTTAGAGTCAAAAATCCACAAAACATTTCTATTCTAGTGAAAACAATTGAGGAGACGTGTGTTGCAGAAATGGCAGGAAGCATCCAACCAGTGTTAAACAATACGAAGGACTTACTGTTCAGGCCGGCAATTTTCTCTGCATGAATATAATGTGATTACAATGGGAGCTGCTGTAGGCTAATGAGCTCCTATTCACAGTTTTTACGGCATGAAAGTGTTCAGCATTTCCCTTTGCACTTTAAAGCAGATGGTACTGTGGTGAGACAGTGCCCTTCCACGGTACACTGCACAATCTGCATGCTGCAGCAGAACAAAGAAGCCCAGAGGTCTTTTCTGTATGTTGATGACATTTAAGATAGACTAGCAGAAACTCCAACAAGGCAAATTGGTTTTGCTGAAGGCATTTAATTAATGGGATTTGAAATATATGTTGTCAGACCCAGTAGAGATTTGTAACAACCATAGTTTTCTACTATGAACTAAATCATTCAGTGTTTGTTTTGTTGTTGTGGAGGGTGCCTCATAAAGGTCATCAGCAAAAATCAAACATGTTTGTTAGAAGATAGTCCTTTTATTAAGACAAAAATTGTGTTCAGCAAAAGTTGACTGAAGGAAAAAACCCAATTCAGATTCTTTTATTAAAGAAATCAAGATGTTTAAAGCTTTCAGATGCCATTTAATTGAATTTGATACAGGAATGAAATTTTCTTTCACATCTATTATATCTTCAGCTTACTGTGAGAACCAAATATCTAAATACTGGTAGCACAGTATTATCATAGCTTTCAAATTTAGAAAGTAAACTGGTTTTAACTATGGAACATGAGATGCTTAGATTTAAAAATATTTTGCTCAAACAACATCTAAGCAATTTAAATATTTATGAGATATCTAGGCAAGTGCTTTGTGATACAAAACTAAGACAGTCTAACTCAACAAGCTAAATGATTTTGAAGCGAATTGTAGCACAACAGTAACCTGAACACCCCTGAACTACTTACTGGAAAAGTACTCCCTAGCGCTGATCCATTGCCATTCAAGGCCATTCACTGTGAAAAAAAAAAAAAAAAATCCAGTTTCTCAAATGATTGTGAAATAAACATCAGGCTCTAACAAAAACTTTAAATTGATTACAGGAACTGACTGACAAATAAAGCAAAAAGTCTCAATGGTGTGAATGGCATTGCTGCATTGAAATCAGCAGAATCATTCCATTTTGCACAGGTGCATAGCCTGGCACGAGGTGAGCAGGTTACTCTGCCTTTGCTGGTACTTCTCTAGTTGGACTCTTCAGGTCAGAACTCCGCTACTTTTTAAGCCTGGCTCTTTAGAATCCAGGGTCCGCAAAGCCCAGATAACCCATGCAAGGTCCATATACAGAAGAACATGATGCAGTCTTTTTTGCCAAATGCACTTCTGAAAAAGACTTCGCTTATTTGGTTTGTTTTGGCGTGGCTGCTGTTCAGTCTTGAATTAGATTTCTTTTGCCAGTCCCAGCAAAATAAAAACAGACTTCCCCATATTTCTTCTTTGGCCACAGAACTGAAGATCAATTGTCTAGTTCAGTGAGAAAGTCTTATTTAATATTGAAGAACTCTGTTTTCTTCTATTTCTCCAATCAACACTTGGGATTGCTCACTAGAGATACATTTATTTTCTCTGTATAGAGCTTTTATTCAGTTTTTAATACAAATGCCTTGGGTGATCATTAAGCACTATTAGAAACTGCATGCAGAGAAATTGCACAAGAGCAGAGCAGACTGGCTCAGCAACCACAGAAAGCAAACTGACTTCTTGTCTTTCAGACTTGTCTTTCATGGCTGCTGCTCTCCCAGGAGATATTGCTATAGTAGAAAAATGAAAGAAAAATTAGTACATCTTTCAGATCTTGATTTTATCCCTGATTATATATCTTGCAAAAATAGATCCATTAGCTCTTAGAAAGTGACAGACATTTATGGCTTAATTAACAGTATTACATTCAACTTGTTGCTGCGGAAACGTATATACAAATAAGACATCTGCTTCTTAGCTATTCTCATTTCAGACAATGGTTTGGACGCAGATTTTTTTCTCACTTCAAGAACACAGCACAAAATGTGATTATTTACAGAGAGTTGTAACAGCAATATACTCTTCAGATATTTAAGTAAAAATAGATAAATCTACATTCTAGGAATTAGTAAAACTTGAACTTGACATAATACGTTGGCAGGGTAACCGTGAGAATGAAAGCTTCTAGTACCCTACCTTCTCAAAACTCAAAGAAGGAAAATGGCAAGCATTTGCCTACATTATCAATTAAATTCTCATGTAAACCATGCAAAGATGCCAAGGTCCTAGATTAAAACTAGGTTTGCCAATGAGAACATTTTTCCTTATTTGTGCCAGTAAGTCTCTCTCTTTCCTCAGTGAGCAACATGAGTACCAGTTTCTGTAATTTGCAGAATTACATAATCTAAAAGGAACTTGCACTTTTAACACAAAATTTCATCTCCAAAGTAGTCTTTTATAAATTTGAAAAGTCAACATGCAAGAACACAATGACTACCACTTTTATGATTAAAAGCATTTTAATCTCAGAGAGCATTCCGTCAATGCACAGGTCCACATAATACAATGGTGTGTTCACTTTTTTGGTTTCCACTTCATTTTTCAATGACAATACTGACAATACTTCTAGCTTGTCTTGAGCAGTCTTATCTCCATTCCATGATTCTTATGTAAGAAAGAACAATATTTTTTCCATCTCAAGCTCATAGGATCAGTGAAAATGCTGGTTAGGAGACGCCCTGATACACCATCTTCTTGCTCTTCAAAGTTTTAAAAATGGAAATATTACAAAAATGACTTCTCATTCTCAGTGGTATAATTCTATTGCTACTCTTCCTGAAGAAATCTCAAAAATTTATCAAAATATTCAGTGTTGATGTTGGGGAAGAATCCACTGCATTAGCCTGTCAACATCTGCATAGCTGGAGGGTCATCTATAACTTTGAGACTGAACCAGTTTCGGTTCTCAGCAAAGAAGGCCACATGGCAGTAACTATACCTGCTTATCATGATTTCTACGCTGACTTCAGAAGAATTCCCAACTGTTTTGGCTGAAGTAGGGTCTGACATATTATTAATCTAAATAGCTGATGAGAATACAGTTGTTTATTGAGCTGGTTCAATTATTTTCTGATTGTTTGGAGAATTGTGTTAAACTAAGGAAATAAGGCACTATATTCAAAATTATGCAGTATGGCAGTCCCTGAGCACAGACAAATTTTCATCCAAGTGCCTCCAGGGGTTCATTCACGTTAAAGGAATAGTTAGGAATAAGAGTTGATGTCCTCCTTCAGCGTCAGGTAGGATTGTTGCTTAGATACAAAAACTGCATTTGTATCCTTCAGAGCAGATGCAGCATCGCCAATAGCCGTGCTGCTGCGCTAATGCAGCTCTGCAATTGCCTGGCATGCCACAATCTGTTCTTTAAAAAGACAAAAGAAGGATTCATGAAAGCCTCAGGGCTTATCCTCCTAATTGTTCTTATTAATTCAGCACCATAATAAAAATTTGAGTCTTAAAATCTGAGAATATAGGTCAGAAGCTTACTATATTCATAGGTATTGTGATGTAAACTGACAGCACAAAATTATTCAGATAGAACTTTTGATATGTTTCCCTCTTAAAGTTAATCCTGTATTTTCTGATAAGCAACTGAGTAGTCAAACAGCACTGCTCCTGCTCAAAGATTCCAGGTTATATAGCTTCTGGGGAAAAAAAAAGAAATAATCCCCCTCTTAACCAAATAAAAGGTCTAACTATCCTGCTTTTTGTTATACAGTACAAGAATGAAATTATTTGTCCAGAAACAACAGTTACTTTAATGAAAGAGAAAAACTGCTTTGTCATATTGCTAGAGGAATATACTCAAAGTCTATTGAATAGTAAATGTGTACTCATGTCGGTTTTTTCCCTATTTCAGATGGGTCATGGACTCATTCTTCTGTTTCAAAGATACATACAAAAAGTAATTATATATATACATAATTATATAAAAACATTTATTTACAATTGTTTACAAACCAGTATGTTTGCCGTGAGTTTGATTAAAATTTGAAATGTAATTCCTGTTTCATATGGAGTATTAATCACTTAAATACTACAAAAAATGTGTTTCACCATGAAAAAATGCATGCAGGGATCAAATCTGGTTCTAAGGTGGATATATACATATATATATATAAAAATTATGCTCACACAGAACACATCTGTGAGAAGGCTTTGTGACATGATGCTAAAATCCCCCTTCCTAAAAAAGAGGCTAGGATGAGTTTGTTAGAGCATGTGAGATTAGCTCCTACTCAATATCACAAGCAGGTGGCTGATTTATACAAAGGTACAGATAGGCACACTGCACCTCTGCCAACTTAACCATAAACCATGACTGAAGCCATCAGAGGGTGGTAAAATCATTATATATAAGGCATTAAGGTGAATTTTCCTCTTCCAAACAAGGTGGTTTTATCATACTACCCTGCCTTGACCTCTGCAAATCCCAAACCATGCCTGGTAATCGTCTAGAATAATGGCAGCTAGAATATGTGAAAACTATGTTAGTGACTGTACTAAAAATAAACACTATCAAGTGAACAAAGGACCATGTCTGTATAGTTTACTAGTAAACTAATGCCAGTACTTTTCCAACACTACTGTTAGAAATCAAGAAAGAAAGGCTCATCAGAAGTTAAAAGCCACTGCACTGTCTAGAACAGGTTTATACTATGTTACACTAGACATGTATGAAAGAAAATGTTGGCAACCTCCCCCTCAGAATTTTAAAACAATCTAGGGAAAAAAAAAAATTAAAAAGAAAATTCTGTTCACATTAGTACCAAAAGCTCTGGATGAGTAATCTTTCTTTTTACTCAGTCACACAGTTCTGGATAGTGGCAACTTCCATATAATTCAATAGATGGTCAACGACTCTGGATGCTAAAGTTGCAAATGCCAGGAGTTCATGGATGTTTTCCATCTCTTTCTAGCTCACCTCTGATCTAAACAAGAGTTGTAGTTTTTTCCTAAACCATAATAATAAATGGATGAAGAACATCTGGGCTTTGCTAAACTTAAGTTTTAAGTTTACAGATACATATGGGAACAAATTTGTCAACATAATTTGACTATACAGCAATTCTCTTGACATTCTGATTTCCTTTAGAAACATATTTTTTTTGATTCAGAAACGTGATTGTCCTAAGGTAATGCCTAAATCCACTTTCTCTACCAAAAGCATATTAAATAACAATTAATGGAAGATAAATTTTAAGAAAATCAAATTCACCCTTTAAATAAGTACTTCAGGAAAAAGGGAGCTGAGGCGAAATAACATGTCAGCACTCACTGAACATACCAACAGATACAGTATAAACACATGGAAATTATTAGCATCTAAAAGTAATTTCTTTACCTCAATGATAATGTTAAGATGAAAAGGAAGTTAAAAGATCAAGAGTTCAGAAATCAGAATATCAGAATTATACCCTCTAACTTGTATAATAATGATATCTTTCCTATTTTATTACTCAGAATTCCAGGTAATGATCTTGAGGCTACACAATTCCTAACCTCACAAAATTAAATTTTAGTTTTAATTTTATTTTCAGTATATAACAATACAAGTAGCAAGACAACAGCTGTATAAGTCAATTTTTTGAAGCTCACATATTGCTTTTCCTTTTGTTGCAAATTTTTTTTTGTAAGACATTTAAACAAGTTTGAAAAAGGTTCTTTGAACCTTTGAACAGTAATGTTCTTCCCACATAAGTTGCTACAGTTTAGTAATCTAAAATAATCTTTTCAGTGAAAACTTTGCTTGCTTTGAAACAACAGTTTGCCATAATTGTTTCTTGGCAACAGAATCCAACAAATGTTTACTCACCAAGCCCAGCTTTTCATCATATTTATTTTTCTAAAGGGCTCTTTTCCCAAACTGTAATTCAATAATTTTTGCATTTCTTTGCAATCGAGGAAAAATATGCCCCAGGGAGACATTCTGGGTGATTTTAAATAAATTTCTGTTTCTGCAAAAAATTCAAAATTGCGTGTCTCAAATTGCACTTATACTGATACTAACAGTAACCAAGGCCATAAACAGCTACTTTACCTATTCTGGTGTCACTAATTGTTTCACTGTCACTAAGGAGTCTTTAAATTGGTGTTAATTTGGTATATGCCAGAATAGCAAGAGCTGATAGAACTGAAGGAGACCAGAAACATTCTAAAAAAGGAAGTGTTGCTGGGGTGTTCTCTTGAGATTTCTGACAGAACTGACTATTTCTGAGCAAATTCAAATTATATCTATTTCATAAATCATGATGTATATCCTCAGTGTTACTGAAAAATACTATTGTACAAGCGACATTTAATTACCTGCATTACAGTAGGTGAAGGAAGTATTGTGAGTTTTCTTATTGTAAAAATAACTACAACACTGTAACATACTTATCTTAGGAGTGGCTGAAGAATATTTTTTTTTTTTAACAGTAATCAGTAGGACAATTCCAGATAAAATTGCAGGAAGTAAAAGAGTCAGGTTCATCATCCCAAACCTGGATTTAACTCAGAAAGTGCTACCTGCAGACTTATTCTTAGTGTTATGTTGTATAACATCCTGAGGAAAATAATGAAAACCAAATATATCATCCTTTCCAAACACAAATATGACTGTGTATGAAGGAAGAATGACTTATCTCTCTGCAACACTCTTACTGTCATACAGTTTGACTCCATCTTCTGAATTACGTGTCATTGGTCTGCTCCAGTGATTCTCCAGAAATGGACTAAGTGAAGACCAGAACAATTTCATTTCAAAGATAAATAAGTAAATATAGCCCACTCTTGCAGTCTTCCAAAGGTAGGAAATAATACAGATAAGAGTTCATTAAGGCAGTGGCTGCAACTGCAATGAAGAGGATTTATTTGTAGCATGTTACTCCTTGTACTCTATTTCTGCATAAGTAACCATATGCATTACCATTTGTAGACAGACAGCATTCAAGTTTGCAAATTCAGGAAATGACTCACAAAGAGGATATTCTCAGGACTGATTTGCAAACAGGAGAAAAATAGCTTGACTCTGTAAAGTAGTAGATAATAAGGCTATGCAAGAAAGAAGATGTGTCTATCACTGAGAATAAAGCACATGTTGCAAAATGCCTCTGTCCTTTTCTTTTCAGAGATAAATTGTTCTGCTGCTTCTATGTATTTAAAACACAACTCACCTATCACAATAACCAGGAATAACAAAGGTTACAATTTGTCACAGATGAACACTGAACTACAACTACAATTACTATTCTTCAGCTCTCAATGCATAAAGAACAGTATGATCTTACAGATTTCTGGTAGACAGGGTGAAGGAGAAAGGAGAAGAGGGAGAATGAGATATTTCAGTTATAATGAAGAATTGCAGGTACTCTCGTAGAATTAAAGGTCAAATGAGTCAGGTTCTAGAGGAAGAAACACTGCTCTGTTCCATGTCCTTTTGCAATGAACTCATTACCATCAGCTCTTGATCGGAGATGCAAGATACCTGACAAATTCTGGAAACTAATTTTCTCTTACAGTATAAAACTATTAAACTGTTCAAGCAGTCAATGATAGTAAATTGTAACTGTCATCTCATCAGGTGGCTGATACTAGTCTCTTCCTGGTTATGGCACATATGTGTTACAGGTCTTCAGAATTCTACTAAGGCTCTGCTCTGCTCTATGAAGACATGATCTGATTTACAGTTGCTTTGCCTCAAGACAGGGATTTCTGACAATAGGATTTCAATCAAAATAATTGCCCTATAATCAGACCATTTATTATGTTTTTATGTAATGACATTTATAAAAAGTAAAGCAAAAAAAAGCTGATTTGCATGAATAAAAATGACTATTTCTTAATTGGCTGTGTCTTAATTAGTTTAATTACCATACTAAATCTATCTGTCTCAAGCTGATATATATCTATGCAGAAGTGCTTCTGATCTTACAAAAACAAATTTGTTTTCAGTTCTACAAAACCCTGTTAGTTATGAATAATAAAGTATTGATGAACAAACTTCTAAACCAGTGTTGCACTTCAATTAAACAATAACAAAAGCTATTAGTTTTGTGTTCAGACACTTTGGCAAGTAAATAGGAAAAAAAAATACAGAAGCAATAAAGAACAAGTATAAGCAACACCTCATCTGTAGCATGCTTCAGTGTAAATATTCTGTTAACATCAGATTTTAGTCAAACTGTAATAAGGGAAAGGCCCATCGGAAAAAAATGGAACCAAAATACCATAACAAAAATGGACTAATACTTCAGACATTCCTTTATATCTAATGCTCAAAATTTTTTGTGGAATTCAGCTGAAGCTGTTTGCTGTGTGACAGCTCACACTAATATTGATATGGTTGTATTAATTTTAACATACAGGTATTCTTGTTCTCACCACCCAAGAGACTATTTCTGAAGTTAAATACAATGGGATCTGAAAATATTCAGGGTTTCTGTAGATTTTGATATATCATACAAAGTGAAGCTCTTAAACAAGTGACAGAAGTGGCATGAAAAATACTATATGAGGGTACTTACTGATTTTACATCAATAACCTATTTGCATTATTTCACAAGATATAAATGACAACTAAACGCTTCTACTTCAAATTAGAAAAAGGAGAAGCATTTATTTCCCTAAACTCCGCTTGTCTCATCACTATATAATTCATAAATTTAAATTAGAACCCTGGAAATATCATAGCAGTCATCATGTTCAAGACACACACTCAGAATTTTACAAAAAGGTTTAGCTTCAGTCTTGGCTATAAAATGAAAATGAATTAAGTCTTGAGCAGTTTAGTCGTACCGCATACTATCAGCAATGAATGAGTTTTTCTTGTCTAAAAACCAATTTCTAATGAAATAGGAATGGGATATTAGATTGCAGAAGTGTCCAAGGTCTGCTATAGAAAGAGAGAAAACCCATTTGAGAGTTTATTTCTTACTTAATAGTGAAATTTAATATTTAGACAATTTAAAATTGAGGAAAATTAACTGTATTCTATTTAATAAAAAAGAATTTTTGCTGGTGTAAAAGCAATCTTCATTTTTTTTTCTGATATCACAAGTTAATTTAGAAACAATCTCTCAAAGAGTGTTTATTCCCCATAGAAATAGTATGTGGTCAACTTTGATACACTGGTTCAACTAATGGTGGCAGAATCAAGAATAAAACAGTTATGGCACATTAGGAAAGTTTTAATCTTCAGGTAAAAAAGAAAAATGAAAAAAAGGAAAAAAGATTAAAGTACAAATTAAAAAAAACAACACTATAAAACATTTCATTTTTTTTTAAAAAAACAAGCCTTTAATATAGGTAAAAAAATATTTTGTCATCTGTTAAGGTCAGTAACACCTCATTCAGAATCCATAATTTGAAATAATCTCATGAAGTAGCCACATGGATTTTGGTTTTAGGTTTTGGGTTTGTTTTTTTTTTTTTTGTTTGGTTGATTGGTTTTTGGTTTGGTTTGGTTTGGTTTTGCTTTGTTTTGCTTTTTCAAAAGAATAAATTCAGACCAGGTAGAAAAAAAACCCCATAATTTCATTTCAACCTCAAAAAAAAAACTAGCTTTGATAAATAATGCTAATAAGAATGGACAAGTACAGTTACAAAAGTAGAAATAAAATATAGCAGTGCATATTATTTTTCATAATACATACATAGCCGCAGGTGATATGAATATAATACTTAAAGGACGTATATGTAGTATGATATAGGTTAGACCTTTTTGGCATTAAATACACCTTACAAGTCCTGAGGTATTTCATTAAAATGAAAGGCAAAATAGGTTTGTAATATTGCATTTGAATGGTCGTTAACAGAAAATGAAATTTTTCTTTCCTCGTATAATCTAAGACTCATGTAAGGATGGAAATTGTTCTCGGTTCTGTGTTATTTCTTGGGTGAATCAAGTTTGATTCTGTAATCCAAGAACAACCCCTGATAAAAAAAGACATTAAAGAAATTTGCACTTCTAAAACCCCATTATTATGCTTTCTCACCATTCTGAAATGCAAATCAGGAACACTTTGCAGCTTTTATAATGCTTACTAAATTTAAACAAATCCAGCAACAGAATGTGGCCTAGCAAAAAGCACCTTTAATATTATTGTGCATAATTAGCAGTTAACAGTGATGTACTACATTAATCACATTTATTTCACAGGTGCCTTCAGACAAGACTAAAGTCCCATTATGCAAACACAGGCTTTCACAGAGTTTACAAGCTGTATAACAGAAGGTGAAGAGACATTACACATGAGAACGTTAGAACATCAAATATAATGTTAACTCATGTTTATTCATTTTCTGAAGCTACTTCAAAAATAGAGCGAAATATTTGATAGACAAGGTACACAAAAAGGGAGTGGGACAAGATTTACAGGAAAAGAAGAGCAAAAAGTAAAGCAACAGAAAGACACGTAGGTAGGTGTGAAGCTGAGGTTGATGTTGAGAGCAAATTAAATGCCAAAAATAAAATAATCAACCACCAGAGCATGTCAGCTCCTCCTAAGCAAGGCTAAACAACTGCCTGGAACAGTGCAAGTTGGCCCTATATTAAGAATTTCTACCATTGTACAATTCTGCTTTATTTACTCACATAGTACCCTATATGTTCTCAGGTCTCTGATTTACCAACTTGCTTTCATTACACGGGTTTCTCTCTTCGGGTTTTCCCCTGACCACATGGCAGAAAACATCACCTTTATTGTAATTTCCCTTCACATGAAGTGCTCTGCACCTTCTGATCCCCACATCCTGGGCACAGGATGGTTGCTGCAGCACTCCGTCACTCAGAGCACTGCTCTGAGTTGCATAACATCACTTACCCTGTTTCCTCCTGCACATGTTCCTGCTGCTATTTACGTGATAGTGAATAAGGAGTGGTGACAAGCTAGTTGTATTTAACATAGTTAGCCAGTGTGGTAGGTTGACGTTGACTGGCCACGAGGTGACCACAAGCCACTGCCCCTCCTCTATGGTACTGAGAGAGAAAATAAAAGGGAAGAGCTCATGAGTCAAGATGAAGACAGGGAAATCACTTACTGTCATGGGCAAAACAACTTCAACTTGGGGAAAATTACTTGAATTTATTGCCAATTAATAACAGAGCAGGATAGCGAGAAATAAAACACCTCCCACACACCACTCTCTTCTTTCCAGGCTCAGGTTCACTTTCTACTTCCTTTCCACAAATGGGGTGGTGGAATGGGAATGGAGGATGTGGTTAGTCCATAGTGCATTGTCCCTGACACTCCTGTTTCTTCCAGCTCTTCCTTTGCTCCAGCATGGGGTGCTTCTCACAGGAGACAGTCCTCCATGAACTTCATCAATGTGAGTCCTTCCTACAAGATGCAGTTCCCCATGAACTACCCCAGCACAGGTCCCTTCCATGGGGTGCAGACCTTCAGGAACATACTGCTCCAGTGTGGGTCCCCTGTGGGGTCGCAAGTTCTGCAGCAAACCTGCTCCAGCATGGGCTCCTCCCCATGGGACCACACTCACTGGATCCTGCTCTGGCAAGCACTCTCCACAGGGTGCTCCCTTTAGGACACATCCACCTGCTCCAGCATGAGTACCTTCACAGGCTGCAGGTGGATATTTGCTCCACAGTAGATCTCAATGGGCTACAGAGGAGCTACCTACCTCAATGTGGACTTTAACCCAGGCTGAAGGGTAATCTCTGCCTCCTCTTTGTCCATCTTTTCCACCTCAGGTCTGCAGGGCTGTTCCTCACACATTTTTCTCACTCCTTTCTCATTCGGCTGCTTTGTAGGTTTTTTTTCCCCTTCTTAAATATGTTATCACAGAGGTGCCACCAGCAATGCTAATGCACTCAGCTTTGGCAAGTGGCAGGTCCATTTTGGAGCTGACTGGAACTGATTGGTTGAGTACAAGGACAGCTTCTGGTGTCTTCTCATAGAAGCTACCCCTATAACAACAACCCCACTACCAACATCTTGCCATGTGAAGCCAATAACTGCAATAATAACTTACTACAAAAAGGTAAATAAAATCACAGTGTGTAACAGACAGCCGTCTGCAGAACTACAATTTTAACGCTAACAGGTCTACATTAAAAAATAGGCACCTAGTAACTAGAAATGAGCATTTCTCCTGCTTGTCTTAAACCCCTAAAGTACATTCATATCTCTATATGACTTCTTCAGACTGATTACAGGATCAAAACAATTGACTTTTACTTGAAAAAAAATACACAGGGCTCAGACAACTATTTAAAAAAATGTATTACTGGAAATGGCATTTGATTTTAGACTTTTTGAACAAAGATATTTTAAAGTGAATTTATAAGTCATTCAAAAGTCATGTGCAAGTTTCATCAGCTGTCCCAGTTAAAGCATCCCACTTTGACGCCTGTCAAAACATCTGCATTTTAGATTAAAAGAAAAAAAAGTGGATTTTTTTTTCCTGATTTTACATCTGCCTCCTTACTAACCCCTAGAAACACAGAGCTATCTGCACATACACATACTGAGGAAATAAATAACTTTCCGCTTACAGTCTAGGGTGGGAAGCAACATGGGCTTAAAAAGCAACAATGCTTTCAAATATCACAGTGATTGGTAGTATCCACCTTTCTGCAACGCTTATGTACAGCACTTGAGAGGTACAGAATCTGGGTTTTGACCTTCTTTTCCCTTTCTTTTTCACGCCAAGAGACAGGTACATGGTGGTTTTACTTCAAGTGCAACTGTGATTAACACTTCACAACTGAAGGGAAATACCAGCAGAAACTGCAGCCAGATCAGAGTATCATGTAGCATCAACAGATGACATTGCATCAGCTAGGTATTAGAGTATCAGTTCCCCTCAAAATACGTGAAAACTGCCTATATCACAGTTTCCATGTATTCCTTTGTCCTGAGTTCAGCAGTAGCAGTCATTTTTCTCCTTCTTAGTAGCTGGTGCAGTGCTGTGGTTTTGACTTTCAGC